>RJWH01003367.1:32571-117662 GCA_004363575.1 Solenodon paradoxus | reverse complement strand
ACCAGTTTATCTAGAAACAGTAATATAACTGCCCAATCTGTCACATATCCATTAAAATGTTACTCGTTATTTAAAATGTTGCTTTGTTGAAAAACATCATTTCTGGAAGAGCAATAAGTAAACTGTACCTCCTATCTGAAAACACATCAGGTATTCACTATAAAGCATCCAATCTTTCTGAATACCATACTTTTACCTGGCTTGACAAATGGTCTCCAGCGACCAGGTCTTGAGTCATCATCCCTCCTGGGAATACGGTCATCAGCAGCAGCCCTTCTTGACATCCGGTCATCATCCATGCTTCTCCAAGGTCCCCTGTCATCATCTGCAATTCGCCTGGAATTTCTATCATCATCAGCATTCCTCCAAGGTCCTCGATCATCATCTAACCCACGCCTGGGACCTCGGTCCTCATCCAATCCACGCCTGGGACCCCGGTCCTCATCCATGCCCCGCCTGGGACCCCGATCTTCATCAGCATTACGCCAGGATGACCGTTCATCATCAGCACCTCCACGCCGCGGTCCCCGGTCCTCATCCATTCCACGTCTTGGTCCTCTGTCCTCATCAGCAGCTCTCCAGCTTCCTCGGTCCTCATCTAGTCCTCGTCTAGGTGGTCTGTCATCATCCGCAAGACGCCAGCCTCCCCTATCTTCTTCACCAACCCGTCTGGGAGGCCTGTCTTCATCTGCATTGCGCCAAGAAGACCGGTCATCATCAGCCCCACGGCGAGAGAAGCGATCTTCCTCAGGACCACGTCTAGCGCCTCTGTCATCATCCAGGCCACGCCGGGGAATCCGGTCATCATCTGGTCTAACAGAAGACTCTCTCTCTTCACCATCCCCCAATCGCCGTGGTCTGTCTTCCTCTCTTCTTTGAGGCCTGTCCTCATCCCGACCTTCTCCACGTCTCCACTCCCTACAGAACAAGTCAAACATCTTTAAGAGTAAATTTCCTAAAAAAGTATGTGATCCTTCTAGGAATTATTTCACTTGCTTTTGAAAATCACTTCACTCTGAACTCATTAATCTGAGTCCTAAAAGATTATATTCTAGTTTTTAAAAAAAACCCAAAAATCCAAAATCTTAAATCAATAAGCAGTCACTGCTTTAAAAATATACTTAAGCTCCACCAGAAGCATCATGGCGATTTCTAAATCTAATACTAGGATCTTTCAAAACTCAATTTCTACTTATAATCAGCAGTCATTTTAAAGCATGATTTGACCTACTTAAGAAATTTAAGGAAAAAAAGGTCATGAAACTTTTCATTCTCACCCACTTAATACTATTTCAGTAGGGAATAAAATTTGAAGCATGTATTTCTCAAGATGTTTAGAAATCAATCAATTACAGCTGTACTGACATAAACTGAAAAAGGATCAGTAAGTAGTAGTTAAGACATGCTGAGACTCTTCCTGGCTCTCCTTTCCTTACAAAATAAATCAAATTAGAAAACCACCATTAAGTTATTAACAGGATCAGTGACAAGGAGTATTCTGTTCCTTAACGCTACTTACTTCTCAGGTGGGCCTCTTCTCCACTCAGAATCTACTTCAGGTCCTTTCCTCCACGTGCTTTCTGAGTCTCTTTCTCCCCACCTTGAGTCCTAGAGTGACCAAAATTAATGAGGCAAAGAGTGGTATTCCAACATTTTTATATATATACTAAATAATCCCAAGTACTTAAATATGGACAGTTTTAAAATTGTTTCTTCTTAATTTGAAATCAGACTGATGGCACAGAGAAACTGGTACTAACATACACAATGGGTGGTTTTGTTTTATACATTATTAAAACACCACTAGCAAGAAATCTGGTAGCACTCCCCTAGAACCATTAATAAAGTTGCAGATTTCCTTTCACCTAGAAACTCCCTTTTGAGGTTACATGAAACAAGAGTCAAGTGTTTCAATATGTCCATCACAGATCCCACTAACCAAATGTGGAACAAATTAAATGGCTAAACAGTATTTTGCTCTTCAAAATATTATGCTGTCACTTAACATTATGGAAAGGAGACACTTAACACCCTCACAGTGAAAAGGTAGATCTGGTGCCTCTGAACAAGGATACAAAGATTTTAATCATGAACCCTTCTGGTACAGCTTGACTGCTTCTACTTATGCAACCTAAGGCCAAGTAAGACAAGAAAGAGCACTTTGGAAGATATAAAGCATGATGTCTGGATAGTGAGAGAACGGATATAAAATCTAGATTCCGAGAACTATAATCTCTAGTAGGTGACAAGCGGATATTTTATTTTTAAAAAACGTCTGGACCACAAAATCCTTCAATAACTAGCAGTAAGAAACAGTGAAGGACAAGAGCCAGATACTAAGTATCTAGTCAGTAAAATGTCTGACTCTGGGGACCTCTCTTAAGATGAGGGTTGTTTGAAGAGCCTCTACTGAGTCTAATGACAAAAACTACAATGGAAGGAAAACAAACACACCCAGAAGCCAGGTTTCTCCACCTCATCCTCACCCTGCAAATTAAACTCAGCACAGGATTTAAGTTATTAGAGATTTCAGTACAAATATTAAAAAGATTTCAGGGATAGCTGATAGTCATTAAACAAAGAAGAAACAATTACACAAATTTAACATGGGCACACACACCCCTGTGGCTCAGCAGTTAAGGTGCAGATCATGGAAAAGCCCAGGAGCCAAGTTCAAGGACGAAGGGAAGGGAAAAGATTTTTTTTAAACACGATGACCAAATATTTTTAAGTCAGCTGACAACACCCCCACCTCCCGGCAGTGCACTCTGAGGGAAGAGAATTCTAAATTGATCAAACCACTGAAACACTGTTCAACAGTGAGGAAATACCACCTCTTCTGAGACATAAAGACATTCTGAAAAAAAATAAGATATACAAAACAAACCTTATCTACAAAGAGGAAAAGGTGATTACAACATAAACACATTTGAAACAAAGTTATTTTTGCCAATATAGCTAAATAACTGTTAAATAAGTCCTAAGTAAAGAAAACTATGTTTTAAGGATCTGGAGGTAAAAATATTCACCTTATTGTACTAAGTAGAGGAATGCTCAAATTTTTGTTCCAAAGAGAGAGAAGAGTATTCAAATTCTACAGACTGAAAGTTTGACTTAAACTAAAGAAAGGAAGGTGGGATAGACATGGAAGCAAATAAAAACCTGCAAATTGAACGTTGAGAATAAAACAAAATACAACTTACCATGCTAATAAAAAAAGAAACAAAAACCTTAAAAGGGAAAACATCAAAAAATTTTGGACATGAAAAATTAGAAATCATATCACATACGTCACATTCACTTGTAAGTAAAAACAAACTAGCAACAAGAGCAACGAAACTAAAGATGTACCCTCATGCGTTAGCAAGCAGCTGGCAGGGCACCTGTGGAGTTCTGCGTCTGACACAGGTGCCACACAGATAAAGATGCAAGAAAAGGCAAGTCATTTCCACTACCGACCTCTCACCTCAAGACAGAGACAATGTTTTAAGGGGCTGCAGGCACATCCCAGGGAAAACAAAGAGCACGCGGGCAGCTATCAGACACACAAGGTGTCTAAAACCAGCGCAGAATGGTGAGTAGAGGTGACTAAGAAAACGGTGAACAAAGCTAACTGAAAAAGCAGTAAACATGAAAAGTCTTGAGCACTAAGGTAAATTTTACCTCTAACCCAAGATTATCAACCAAAATAAGGTTTGAAAACCAAGAAGATTTAATGATTAAATATGTATTATGAAAAATCGAACAAGTCACAATGTAGACGGTTGGGCACCAAAGGGAAGAGTATGATATGGTTGAGTGCTAAGAGCACAAAGTAATACAGGTAAAAGAAAACCTGAATTATGGCAGGAATTTAAGGACAGAAAGGAGAAGACTGCACACTGATTAAGCAGGTAGCAGGGTCACCAACCAGTAGAGGGAATTAGAGATCTAAGAACCTACAGCATTCTCTTCATTCACAGCAACTACTTTCAAGGGACGTAGCAGTCCTCTTCCGTTGTTAGTTTTTGTCAAATATTCAGTCTCACATCATTCATTCTGACAAGTATTCTAAACAAGTTTTGCTAAAACAAGTCTAATTTTAACCTCTCTTGGACACCGTCTGCCATTGGGAAGACAAAGCAATGCCGGACTTTTAAGAAATGTGAATGAAGTTTCAACACCAGGCCCAGGAGCTGACGAGCATCATGCAGCAGAACTAGCTGGTGAATACATTACATAAAAACAGGATCATTTCTATATTCACCTTTCTAGAAAGAGGATCGTCACCAAGTCGTCTCTCTTCCTCTCTACGCCGTTCCCTTTCTTCAATTTCCAACTCCCTTTGGCGTTTCTTCCTTTCCACTTCTTCCAATTTCTTGACCCGCTCCTGATACTCTCGGAGCTCCTCCTCACGTTTCTCCCGCTCAGCACGCTCTCTCTCTTCCCGCTCTACATAATGTATTATTAGGTTACAAAATGTGCCTCCTACCCACAACTCTCCCCCAACGCTGGGTCAGGTTTTCTGGCATGAAACAAGCAGATCATGTAAATTCTTTTAAAGAATTTTTAAGCAGTTTACAAATCAGCTAAAGGGCAGAAGATACTGAGGGAAAAAACTGAGTCATCAGTATAAACACTAACAATTCCATGATGAGTTAAAAGAAGATATTAGAATCCCTCCACAACCCCTACGCATCTATTGGCAGACTTCATCTGGTAGCTGCTGCTCAATAAATGTTAATACTAACATAATGTGTTGAAAAAAATAAAAGGCGGTCTTTTGAAAATAACACCAGAAATGTGAAATAGGCTGTTAAGAGGACATAAGCTCCTCACCGATGACAAATGAAAATTTGGTTCTCAGAACATGAAAACTTGTTAGCTGCAGTTAGGAAGTCAATGACCCGAGTTCCTATCGCCTTTTTTCTAGTAAGACTGCTATACTCCGCACTAGACAGCAACCCTGTTTGGCTGACAGGCTTACCTTTCAGCATTTGTTCTTCTGCCCTCCTCTGCTCCTCCTCCTCCTTTTCTCTGTAGTAAGTTACTCTACGTTCTTCTTTCCGTTGCCTTTTACGTTCCTCCAGGCGATTATGCCTTTCTTCTGATAACCGCTCTTCAAACTGTTTAAGTTTTTCCTGTAATTGGTTACCAAAAAAAAAAATTTGAAGAGCTACAAACTCATGGCAAAAGAGTGGTACAAAAGGGCTGCAAGTTTCTTGAAACGCAGAAAGAAACATTCAAGTTTTAAAAACTTTAAAAAGGACTGAAGTTTTACTCATGACAAACACTTAAAAACTTTGTGTAACTGGCGTGCCCCGGTGGAGCAGTTTAGTCCGCAGCCACCGGCAGAGTACAGGACCCAGACTGCATCTGGGGCCTGGGGCCAAGGAGAACCTAGATGTACAACTAAACAAGCACATAAAAATGCTTCCTCCTCTTCCTGCCTGCCAGCCTTCATTCCGGCTTGCATCTTTCCTTACAAGGGAGGGGGAAAAAGTACGTTATTGATATCATTATCTAAACCCAGTGGGTTTATTTCTATACAAAATAAACTGAACGCTTAAATTAGAACTTAAGAGCAGGACACTTGGATCTTTTCTGACTCGAACAATAAATCAAAAACAATGTTTTTTAAAATTTATTTTATTTGTTTACACTGGTTGTCATTGTCATCATCCCCAACCCCCCAACCCGCCCCCACCAACCACCCCCAACCTAGGACACAAACCCAGGTCCTATGGACTGCGCTCCTTTGGAGGCATTGACCTAATACCACAGGGTATGCCAAATACAAATTTAATACAGTCCATTTCCACCTTCAGAAAAATGTATAATTATGATTACCTATTTAGCCTGTAAAATATTCTCAAGAAAATTGCTACTTAAGGGGCGCGCCCTGGTGGCTCAGGTGCTGAGGCAGCGTAGACCATATAAAGCCCAAGGACCCAGAGGTTTACGACCTGGGGTGAGGAATGAAAATGAAAGTGCTTCCTCTTACTCATCCTTCCTTAAAAACACTTCTTCCTCTCTTAAAAAGTTCTACTAATTAAGTATTTGAACTGCCATGATAAATGTTAGCTCAACACCCATATTAAAAAATTCTTAAAACGATGACGCTCAAGAGTAAATGTCCCCCTGAAATCAGTGAGCTCACCTCATAAACAGACTGTCGTGCCGCCTTGAGTCTCATTACAAAGAGGTCTCTGTCTTCAAGCATCCGTGACATTCGATTCTTATGTTCCAGAGCCTTTTCACGTTCTAGCTGCATGGTAGTAATCTACAAGTACATGATACAAAGTTAAATGTTACAGCATTACAGAAACTAGGAAGGCAGAAAAAGAAACACTTTTACACTCGGCCAGAGATAGTGGGCTTAACCACTAATCCATCAGGGCACACCTGAATTAACTATTAAAGATATTTTCTCCCATACAAAACAACTGGAGGTTAATGTAAAAAGAACTAATCATATATGAAGGCCTTTCCCCTTGTATTCCAAGTGAAAACAAGGTAAATACAGCAAACCATCTCAATTATTTAGTCTGTAGCATTTTTGTTTTTCTAATTTTACACATTAAGCAATTATCTGTTACGTCTAGGGGGAGTAGTATTTGGTCCACAGTCACCAGCAGAGTGCAGTCCACATACATTCCAAAGACCTGGGTTCATGCCTGGGATTGGGACAAGAACCAAAATAAACTAAATAAAATTAAGTGCATCTTCCTCCTCTCTCTTCCTTCCTGCCTGCCTCCACTCTTTCATTCCTGCCTGCACCTTCCCTTTGGGAAAAAAAAAAGAGATAATTTCCACAAAAATTTGAACTTCTAAAAGAAAAACTGGATGGAAGGAATGGCAATTCTAGTCCCAGAACTGCTGTAGGCCCCACAGATATGTGCTGTCTATCTGGTTATTTTTCAAAACCAGATGAAAAAAATCATTTTTATTATAAAAATCTGGCTATTTTTATTATAAATCTGGCCATGACAAGCATTTACAATCCTTGTTTTTTTACTAGACTAATAAAACTATAGAAGGTGCTGCTTAGTCACAAAAGACCACATATTGTATGATTCCAAACGAAACATCAAAAAGAAGTCGATTAAGAAAGATTACTGGTTGCCTATGGCTGAAATGGAGAAGCAAGGAAGGACTGCTATTGAGGACATAGGTTCCTTTGGGTTATGACCTGAAATCAGATGACTGCGCCAGTTCTGTAAATACACTAGAAACCACCAGCTGTAAACTGCAATGGATAAATTCTGTGACATGTGAATTTTATTTCCATAAGGCTGTTTATAAATGAATTTTGTATATAACGAAGTTCTTTTCTCATGTCTAGTGCAAAAATTTCTATCTTTCTGCCAATTTTTTAGGAAACACTGTTAATACCATTTTTGACAACAGAGTACAAAATATTATCAATTCTGAAATCCTGGTTCCATTATTGGCAGATTTAGTTTACAGAATAAACGTATTAAAAAACTTACTCTTTCTTCTTCTTGTTGTTCCCACAAATCCATGTCTTTGATTCTCTGTTCTTCATAAGCACTCTTTATCAAAGGGATTTCTTCCAAACGCTTAGCTCTTTCGAAATAGTCAATCTGAACGAGATGAAAACAAATGACGTAATTTTAAAAAAAAAATCTCTCTTAACCTGACATGTTGAAAGTTCACCAATCTCTTCATTTACCTTCTTTTCTTGATTCTTCAGGCGCTCCTGAAGTTCCTTCTTTTCTTTCTCCAGTTGTTCAACTTGTTTAGCCATGATGAAATCTGGATCCAATTCTTCAAGATCCTGGGGAAAAAAAGTTTAACTATCAATATGGAGCACTACTTTATATAATTAAACCCCAAGCTATCTTTCCTTATTTTTTTTTTTTTACAATGGGTACTAATTTAGGTAATATAAAAATATTTTCTAGTCTTAGTTTCACTTGATTACAGGAAAAATAATCTATTTCTTATTCCTCCCATCTACACATAACTATATTCCACTTTACTGGCTAAAACTGCATGCACAAACTCATTTCAAAAATAAGTTGAAAAACTTCACAGACTAATGAGTCAGCTCTAGCAAAATGAATGGAATAACCAAACAATCCAAAATAAACCAATAAAAGGTATAGAACTGCTTCTACGAGACTTTATAAAGCTAAATTTTTAATGTGTGACATGCTACATACTTCAATGTCAATATCTTTGAACGCTTTGGCACCCAGTTCTGTTTTCTTTATCTGCTCCAAACGTTCACGAACAGTTTTCTTTTTGATTTGTTCATGTTCTTGTAAGATGCGTTCTTTCTCTCTCTCTTTTGCCTCCTGTCGCAGTCTCTCTTCTTCAGCCTTCCGTACTTTTTGGAGTTCAGCTTCCTTCTGCTCCAATTCTTCTTTCTCACGCTGAATATTCAGACTCTCAAGTCGCTCTTTCCTTTCCTCAATTGTCTGACGTCGAGCCAAGATACGTTGATGTTCTTTCCGTGAATTCTTAAGGTACGCATTAACTGCCAACTGATGTTGTTCTTCTTTCTCTTGCTTCAAAAATAAGTGCATTTAAAATAATTAAGTGACATACTGTGCATTAGGCATCAAAAAAAGTATTCTATAATCCTGATCCATTGCTCTCATGTTTATTTACACCTAACAACAGAAGATGACAATTATTCAAGCTACTAGTTCCCAGTACCAATTACTATGGTGCTCTACTCCTATTCAGTTATTAATAGGAATAATGCAGCTGACGAACATTTGCTAGGTCAACTTTTCTCTATACCAAAACTACTCTGAAGTGTTCAAGGAGGAATACTAAGAGTTTACATACAAAAAAAAAGAAACAAGCAGGAAGGAAAAGACCAGTCATAGTATTCCCGACCTGGAGTCATGTGTGGTCTGTTGTTTTAAATAAAAATACTGAATAATATAACATTCTACCCCACAGAAGGCAGCTCAATGATCTACGTACCTGCTAGGACATTTGACAAATAGCAAAACTACTACATATAATGAAATAGGAAATTTAACAAATCCCTTCTCTCAGACATCATCATCTCAAGCCTTCTTATGAAAGACAAAGCCTAAGAATTCCTCAAGATTCTGTAGTCTTTTTCCCCCAAGATGCATACCAGTATATGAGCCGGCTTAATGACTTCAAGCGCTTTTGCAAGTACAGAGGACATGGCTGTCAGCTGGTTTCTTATCTGTTCTGAAGGCATACTCTGCAAATGAGGACCAATAGGAGCATCTTCTCGAGTAGCATAATTCAAATCAGATCCAAAACTAAGGGTCCGAGATGTGTGGTCAATACGAACCTCAAAAATAAAGCAAAGGTATTAATATCTATATAAATAGAAAGTCAATCTACAAACAAATGGCTTTAGATTTAAAACTTTCAAATAAATTTGAAAAAAAATTAATGTCAAATACAAAAGGCAGAAGATTCACTCAGTGTATTTTAAAATTGTGCACTGTACCAAATGATGAGAAAGCAAAGACTATAAGATGTCGTTTGAGCCCTTAAAGGCCTACTGCCTTAGCTCAGCGTCTCCCTCTGCAAAACCTACCTGCAGGTCGCAGTGCCTGGCTGCATCTACTATGGCCCGTTCCAGTTGGAAGGCATCGACAAAGGGAACTAACGAAGTCAAGCGGGAAAACTCAATGCTCTGATAAATTTGTGCCACCTGCACAAAAAACACAAGGTTAATAATAGCTTTTACTCAGTACTTTTAATGTGCAGTCTCGTAACATGGGAAAGTTAAAATTTTGCCCAGTCTTGAGAGGAAAAAAATTACGTTCAGAACATTTATGTGAGCAGTACATGGCTGAAAGTGGAATTCCAATCCAAGGCTATCGACCCCAAGTCCTATGCTTTCAAACCATCACATTACACTATATTTCTCAAAAACAGTCTTTCCAAACCCTAGTTTTATAAAACAAAACAAAAAGTTTCGTATTTGTAAAGTTCTACTACTTAACTCACCTGAACATTTTTATAAAACTGTCTGAAGGAGACTGGCAGCATTACTATTTAGTTATACTGCTAATTAACCTTCAACTGTTTATATAGCACATAAGAAATAACACTGCTCACATATCCAAAAGAAAGCAGGCCAATGAAATGTGCAAATACTGAATAACCCAAGTGAGGCGAACAAGCCCAAACAGGAACACCCAGCCCATTTTAGAAACCACAATACTCAAACTTTAAGAGACTCAAGGTAGAGTTAGGGAGAAATTTCACTGAGAGAAATTTCAGTTCATACATAAATCATTCACTTTTAATTTGTACCTGCTGCAGAAGACGGAGGATGGTATTGTTTTGTAGCTGTGGGACATACTGTTGCAATTCTGGTTCTTTTTCAGGTTGTTCTCTAACCCAATTTAGAACCTGTGAAGTCCATTAAATTGAAAAAGAATTATACTTCCCATGCAACAAGACACTAAAGCATCTGTAAAACTTTCACCATTTTTTAACATACAAAAACATCACACAATACAAAGAAATACAAAATGTGATTGCTAGTTATGGCTAGAATTAAGTCATGCTAATTTACCTCCGAAGTTTTGTTTAGCACATTAGATGTATTCTTTCTCTTGGGTGCACCCTGGTGGCCTAGGCTTAGTATACCGTGGCAGAGTCCACATACATTTCAAGGGCCTGGGAAACCACTAAGATGAACTAAATAAAATAAAATGCTTCTTCCTCCTCTCTTCCTGCCTACCTACTCACCTTCATTACTGCCTCCATCTTTCCTTTAAAAATACAAATATAACTGAAAATGACTATAAGGCTGAGTATATGCTAATGTAAACAAAACTTAAATACAAAAGTTTACCTTTGTTACTCTTTCACAGAGTTTCAGTGGGTTAAATTCTACTTCCAGCCAATTGTAAAGGTCTTTCACTTCTGGGACAACATACTGAAGTACATTGAATCGGACCTACAGTAAGCAAAATGAAAAGGTTACCTGAAGAAAATTTCCCAACTGGAAATCTGAAGTCAACTTAAACAAAAATTCGGATTGGAAATCTGGAAAAAGAATGAAAAACTGTCTGGCCTCAACCATCTTTAAATGTTATCAAAGAGAAATCTAAAGGTCAACAATGCTGAGTATCCTGTCCAGATTTATGCATCTACCTCTAGTGAAAAGTCCCACAAGAACTAAGAAAGAAAATAAAAATTAAATCAATATTTTACAAAGACAACTCATGAGGCCAACATAAACTAAAAAGTAAAATAGTTTATAAATAACCATCACACAAAAATTATCATGGTATCACTATTCATTTAACACCAAAGTAGAAGCAACTCAGGACAAAGAGACATTCATAAAATACACAGAAATGATCAATTAAAGAATAACTAATTCACACAAGAATAAATTTAAATTTCATATCAAAATAAACAGGAAAAATTAATCAGTGGTGTTTTAAGTCAGGACATAGGCTATTCTTGGGGGTGGGGGGGGTGAGGGAGTGATGAATGGGAAGATTCTGAGAATTTACTCCATGACATTTATGATTTGTACTTTTAGTTTATATTTGAACAGAATTTAACTTCCTTTCACAATAAAAATGCCACTTACATAACTTTAAAAGGAAACAAAAGTGGCATAATTCTATAATCCCCAAAACTGCCCATAACCAAATCCTATCTTACCTATGCTTCAACCTAGAAAGCACAAGTGCATATGATCTTTATTCTTCAAATGCTGAGAACTGCCAACCCAAAGCCAGAGTTAAACAACACTCAGAGTGCATGACTGATGTCCTAAAGCATTTGAATGCCTCCCTTCTAGTGTCCTGGTACCTGGTATGGTATAAGCATTCAAATAAAATTACACCAGCTGTAATTTCATTCGTCTCAAGAAATTATCCTAGCATTTCCATTTAGCACTCCTTTCCAAATAGGAATTTAGCCAATATAGTTATCATAATAATACATCAAATTATTTCTCACAAAAATAACTGGCTTTCTGGCTTACCATTAGTTTCTATAACTTGACTGAGTTTCCCTAAAATAACGAAACCACTCTCTGATCTTCACAAACCTAGTTATATGAGCCCAAAGCTTGGATATAAGTCGAACTCACAGAGATTTATAAATGTCTCTTGGAAGTCGGCTAATTTACTCAAGTGACACCAACCAATACCCTTCTTTAAAACTTCTACATGTACCTATGGGTACATACAATAAAAGGGCCCATGTCTGAATCCTGGCTCCTGGTCCAATGTCTTTGAACACTGAGCCAGTATCAGAGACCAAGTCTAACATTGAGGTGTGGTATATAGAGACATAGGCTCAAGAGATAATGGATTATACTTCCAGTTTGTCACCGTTCTCCAGTTTTAAAAAAAAAGCAATCTTTAAAATACACTAATTGACTAAACTGACTAATAAGACCTCTTACTAAAGACAATACTGTTGGCATTGTTACAAATAGTTCTAAATTAGTCCCACAAAAACTTACCAACATACAAAGTTAGATTTTGTGGGCACTGGCATCAGAGTAAAACATGGAGGCATACAATGAGAAATAATTTTATAGCTAAGTTATTTGTAAAAGCTGAACTACAAAGGTAATTCACCTTACTACTATTAACAGAGAAATATTACAAGAGAAAATTACCATCAGATAGGATGCTTATTAGTTTTCACCAATCATGTCTGAAAAAGCAGACCTTTTCTCTAGCATTTGTCTTTCTTTCTCTCTAGTCCCAAAGTAATTTGTTGAGAACAGTTACCTTAATAACCACCATCACTGTGAATCGGGATCCCTAAACTCCTCTGGGAAACAAATTCCACCTAAGTATCATTTGCCTGGCACATAATAAGGCACTCACATGAATCCACTGAATAAAAGATCCCATCAATGTGAAACACCACTGAAGATACATAAATCTTAAAATTCCATACTCTGAAATTTAGTGTACAGAATGGGTGAAATCTAGGAATCTGCATCTTATATACATGTATTTATATATGTATATAATTTAATTGTATACCTGATTAAGAACCACTGTTTTAATACCACTAAATGAAAGTTTAGAAAAATGTTGGAAATATTTTCATTTCCTTGAATGGGACTCTACCTCATCATCTTCCTTTGTGCCTAATCATCATGTTTTCAACGTTCATCAGTCTGATTAGTTTGCCTCCTAAATATACCAGGGGGACTTTGCCCGCTGTTATTTGTTTTTACTAGGTCATCACACTACTGTTCAGTTAGCCCAAGTCTCATCTGCTACATCAATTTACCTCCAGCTCACCACTAGAGAAGACTCACTGCAGCTGAACACAGCGCGCTGATTTATATCTACAACTTGCTCATACACCAGAATCCCAAATGAGTCAAAATTTCCAATATGTAACCAAGAATTATAAAATCTGGTCCTAACCTTTTCTGTTCACTACGATAAGGAAGATATAAAAGCTGTAAAAATGCACAAACTAACACCTACCATGTCATTAATAAGGCCAATTCGTGTTGGTGGGGCTTGAAGACCCAGTAGTGTTGCAAGGCGACGTTGTTTTTCAACTATAATGCCATCCATATCCAGAAGTCGAGCAATATCAGTTCGCTCAGGGGTAATAGGGATGGAGAGAGTAGCCAAAAGGACTCTAGTAGACATTCTGAAGGAGAACAAAGTTACGAATCTGTTAAATTTATAAACGTTACTTAAGCAGTTTCTCTGATCATCTGGTAAGATATGTCAGTGACAGAATACACATACCACCATGGTAAAACTACATTCATAAATGTTATTCATCAAAGCATAAAACCAGAAAAATAACCATGCTAAAATGAATGCAGAGAAATCAGAACTTCAACCACTTACTACTGTCAGTGTTTCTAGACACAGAAAAAGACTGTCAGCTAAATGGCAGAACAGATACATTCATATAGCCCATACGTTCTTAAAAAAAAAAATTAAAAAAGCAGCTTTAATAAACTAAGATATAGCACCATGGTAGAATAGTCGTAGGTCCACTGCCTCCAGCTGAGGTCTGTGTCCAGAGGAAGCAACCAATATATAAAACTAAATTAAAAATATTAAAAAACCTTGTGCTTCATCTCTCTGCCTGCCTGCCTCTACTCACCTTCATTGCTGCCTGCACTTACATTTAGAAAAAAAGAAAACTAAGGAAAAGTTAGCAAAAAAAGGGAAATATTGCAAGGACTCTTGTAAATACATTATGAGAAAGAGCCAAAACTAAATTTTTGCTTCCTGAAAGCAAAATAGAAAAAGTCAAGCTAAATTCAGAGCACCACAGGACACTAAAAATTATAGGGCCTAGACCACAAAGTCAAAGGTTAGCATCTCAACTATTTCCAAAACCGTAACTTTACAAATATTAATTTTCTGAGACACAAGTCTACTGTGAAGGTTAAACAAAATAATGTACTGAAGAGTTAAAATAGCCTAATGCTTGTAATACTCTCTTAAGGCTTATGAGATAAAAAAAAGTTTTTTTTAAAGGAAAGGTACAGACAGGAATAAAGGCCAGTAGGTAGGCAGAAGAGAGAGGCGGAAGAACAGCTTTTATTTAGTTATTCATATTGGCTGTTCCCCCCAGGTCTTGGGACGTATGTAGGACTACTCCCAGGGAGTACTGCTAGCCACAAGGGAACAGCCGTCCAAATTTTATCTCAAATAGGTGTGGAGTGTGGGGACAGTGATAGAACATAATGAAACACTGTGCTCAAGAGTTACAAAGAAAATATACTAACAAAATCCATTTAGTTGGCTCCATGTATTGCTGTAAAGCTAAAAATCAATTCTGTGTTCATAATTCTACTAGAGACAAAGTATCTTAAAAAAAAGAGTAAAGAATGGGAAGTTGCTTAAATCCAACTAAAACATATTTACAAAACCAACATAACAAAGTTTATACGTAACTACAACAACAAAAAAGGGTCACTAAGCTGTTAGGTCCTAATACTCAAATTTTCTCAACAGGGCTCTTAGTAGAGTTGATCACTAACCAAAAAAGTAGCGACTGAAGACCTCAAACAATGCCCTAGAAGAACCACGTCTGGAGGCATATTTGGCAGTCACAACTGGATGGAATGCCACTGACGTCCAGTGGGTAGATGCTAGGGATGACACTAAACATCCTAAATGCAGTCTCCCACAGTAAAGAAGCATCCATTCATATGTCAACAGTGCAGAAGTTGAAAAACCTTATCTAGACCATACTACAAAGGCATATGGTAGAAGATACTGGTTTCATAATTTCAACATTATCCAACTATGTAACATTCTTACCTTTGCATCTCTTCTTGTGTAAGATTCTTTCTCATTTCTCTAGATAGGTGGTAAAGACGATGGAGTGTAGATGCATGAAAAAGAGCATTTCCGGATTTCCAAAACACGGTTGAGACTTTATTATAGTAATTTGCCATCAACTGAGGTTTAGGTGGTTTTTTAGACAAGGCGAAAAGCCCATGAATATCTTCCACAGCTTTGAATGCTTCCTAAAATTAGTGATAGAAATCACAATCGCTGCATTCTGAATACATAACGTAACACAAAACACTAGGAAGCCTAACACAACACTAAAGAATAAAAGTGACCCCACCCTGCCAAAAAATTAAGTTTAAATAGCAGATAAAAGTTTTTTAAAAGGCATGCTCTGATGACTAGAAGTCCACATACATCCCAAGGAGCTGGGTTCATGGTGAGGGGAATGACACAAGACAGGATGGAACATGATACAACCAAGAGATGAGCAAATAAATAAAAATAAATATTTCTTTCTCTTCGAAAAACAAACAGAAAAAAAAAGTGGCAAATAAAATGCCTTCATATCTGGTTCTGTAAGTTCACTGTATCCAATATTTCAGAAACCGCCATAATACAGACAACACTAGATCCACACTCTTCACAGAGTGACTACATCAGACTTGAAAAAGAAAAAAGACAACGGCAAATTGTATCACTTGGGGAATACATAGAAAGAAAAATCCATAAGGACAAAAATCAAGTCATTTCTAAGTGATAAGAAATAATGGGTATTTTCTTTTTATCAGTTATTCTCTATAGTGAGCACATTTGTTTGTCTTTTATAGATTTTCTTTTTAGTTCTTTAGGGAAATAATTCACATTTTTCCCTAGCTAAAAACTACCAGTTTCTAGTCTTTCCACTCTAAATTGGTTTTTTGTCAAATATGTGAGAGCTCCAAGTTTTGACTATAACATGTGAAGATGTCTTTGCACAACTCTTAAGAGAAATAAGACCAAGAGGGGGACACCACCACTGAGCTCTCTCCGATGCAGGATATTCACCATGCATGCTTACTAAGCCAAAGAAGCAATCTAGTGCAGCCTCCTCCAACTATCTAGAGAAAAGGACAGTTTCCAAACTGTCTCCAATACTTTTATTATAAATAAAATAAAATAGGAAGACGAGCTCAGGATTTTTTTTTTTTTTTTAATTATCACAGTCAAGAGACATTATAGCATAAAATTGCTATTTGTGGCTCAGGCAGCTGAGGAGGCTAAGGTGTAGACTATGCAAAGCTCATGAACCCAAGTTCATGACCCAGAAACGGGTTAAAAAAAAATCATGAAGGCTCATGGGTGGGGGTGATGGTGTTGGGTTAGTAACAAGCGCTATTATTACTCCAAAGAAAAACTAGTCGTTCACAACATACCTGCCACAACTCCATGCTGATAGCACTGTCCAACTGAACAAGTCTGGTTTCCAAATGCATGGACTGGCTCTCTGGATTATTAAGATTGATTGCCGTGCTCTGGTTATGGTGACGTTGAATCTGCGACAAGTGCATTCTCAAATTGTCACACAGCTTACGGAATTCAGCCTTACGGGTATATTGGAGGCAGAATTTGAAAGCTATAAAGCATAATTATAAAATATATTAGGTACTTTCCACCCTCAACTTTATTTGAATAGGTTTTGTTTCCTACATTAAGACCAGTTATTTTAACAAGATTCACCGAATTCATCATCCGTCTTTAAAAGTGGTCATAGCTCACTCCATGGGCCCTGACCACCTTTCTGATGAAATCTTGGCAAAAATCAAGCTCATAATCATCAGCCCTGGCCTAGGAATAAATACAGTTTTAGGAGAGTTTATTAAGGAGCAATTGTTCAAATTAGGTATAGGAGAGACTCATTTTTCAAACACTTATTACTTCCAAATTCTAAGAGTGAAACAACTTTAGTCTGAAATACATGGAATTTTGCTATCGGACTTACATGGTGAGCAACAAGCTTTTGTACTAAAGCTTCATGATGCAAACTGGGATAATCTATGGTAATCTAATTTCAACTATGTGTATACTACATGTATGTAGCTTTAGTTCTGTTTTTAGAGGGACGAAGTAGGCAGGCAGGAATAAAGGCAAATAAACAGGAAGGCAGGCAGAGAGAGAGAGGAGGAAAAAGCACTTTTAAAATTAATTTATTTAGCTGCTCATTTTGATTGCTCCCCTCGGCCAACAGTCGTAAATGCAGGTCCTTGGGCTTTACATGGATTGTACCAAAGCCGTCACAGACTTAACACCTGAGCCAGCAAGGAGTACATATATATTAAATATATATATATTATATATTATATATGTGGTCTTATTTATTTGTTCCATTATAACATCCAGTAATTTTCTAACACATGCTGAAGCTTTTGCCCTTCAATTCTTTTGTCATTCTTTGAAAAAAAGTATTTCTATTTCAACAGGTCTAAAGCACAGGAATGTAGTGTAACTAAGTCAATATTTACATTAACAGTTTTCAAAAACCCAAAAGTTAAGTGAAAATTCATATATGCTAATCAATAAGCAAAACAATACAGATTCTAATAACTTTTAATAAAATATTCTTGGTCACAAAACCACGTAAAACTTGAAAAATCAAATGCCAATAATCCTGGCAACACAAGCTCATGCTAAGGTCAAAGTAAGAAATAGCAAACAGACTCTCAAGTCACATAAGATCACATAAATCCCAGGCACATGTGATTAAAAAGCTGCACTGAAAAGCAACAAAGAGTTACAAGTGACAATAAGGGAAAGAGCTAAGATCAGGAAAACAGACTCATTGCAGTCCTTTAGATTAAAAAATGTATGCAGTATAACTGAATATTTTATATGATGATTCTGCACCATCATGATGGTCTGATTTCTATATTAAAACTATTTAAGAAACAAAAACTATGTAACTGTCATGGAATCATCTTTAGAAACCTGTTCATGGTTAAGAAGCTTACGCAGTTAGTGGAATCAAAAGCAAAACTCAAGTTTACCAGAAAGCAAGATATAAAAGTTGTGGAATTTTGTTTTTAGTTTATTTCAGTTACCTGGAAACTCCAAAGTGACTTTAAAAGTTCTCACGGACATCAAGGGAATGTATTCCTTAAATAGCAAAACTAATTTCTTATAAGGTCACATATTGAATATTCAGATGAGTTCCAATCATGTTCAAACTAAGGATAAGAACTATGTAAAGTAAGTCATTTATATGGAAAAAGGTCATTGATTTAGTGGTTGATTATTTGCAGAAACTATTCTTAGGTCAACTTCTCAAATCAGTTATTTTACCTTGTTGGGCAATATCATGGTAGAGACGCTCTACTCTCGAGTTGTTTCGGAGAAGGTCCAAACACTGTCGATATGACTCCCACAGGAATTTGACCCATGGAGTTAAAAGTAATCTGTCAGTACGATCCTGCGTGTCTTCACCACTTACAGCACTTAGGAGAACACTATACAAAGATAAAATAAACAAATGTTGAAAACAATTTTAGATGTGGTTTCCTACTTTGACATACGATTAAAAAAACCCAGTGATCATCATAAAATAGTGCCAATTCTTCCTATAACTTTACTGTCACTTAATGTCCAACTATTTTAATTTCTAATCTGTATCATAACCAATTAAATTAGTATATGTCATTAACTGAAGGTTGTAATTTGTAACTTCCATGAATTTTGAATACATGAATTTTTGTTCCTACACATTTAAAATCTCAAAGATAGGTATTCTTTCTAATGAACACTTACTTTAATTGGGGAGTATGGAGACGTATGTGAAGGGAGAATCTATGAGTTCAGTTCACATACCTTTCAGGAGTTTGAATATTATCCAGATCTTCTATATCCAAGACCATCTGCTGGGATTCTTCTTTAGCAGCTTCGGTTTTTTCCTCAGCCAATTTCAAATATGCCCGAACAACATCCTCCAGAGATTTGATGTTCACCTAAACCCGCACCCCGAAACAAAAATAACTTAAAACATTTTCCAACAAACCAGAAAATATTTAATAAAAATATTTAGAAAATATAAAAATATTAACTTCTAAGGTAAATGCTTCTAAAAATCACTAAAAGCACTTTATAAAGGTAAAACTCGGCTTGTTCTTACCTGTTGACAAATGTTCTTATACTGATATAATCCTTCCTTAGCCAAGTGGCTCTTGCGAAGATCTACACAAAGTTCCAAGTATTTCAACATAATTGGCTCGTGTATCTTTTGCCATGTTCTATGTTTCTTACTTTTCATAACATCATAGAGAACATCCAATGCAGGTTGCTTTTTGCCAACTTCAAGAAATTCTGAAATTCACAAGAATCAAAATCAATCACATATATCATAGAAAAGTCTAAATCTTGTTTTAATTGACTTTCATAATTTTAATTCATCACCATTTTTAGGTCACATTTATGTTTGATGTATAAAGCTATGCCCAAATTAACCAAGGTAAAACAATGAAAAATGGATAGTATTACAAAATCTAATTTACAGGTAATACTAGATTTCAATCAATTCTATTGCACCTATTATAGCAAAGTGATTTTTTTTAAAAGGAGTGAAGGCAGGCAAGCAGCAGGCAAGGAAAAGAGGAGAAAGAAGCATCTTATTAAGTTGTCCATTCTTAGTTATTCCCCCAGGACTGAAAACTTGTATCCTTGGGCTAGTGACCCAAGAACAGATCTAACACCCAAGTGACCAGGCCTGCCTGTGTCAAAGTGATAAGTTCCAGAAATTGCAATCAAAACGGGAAAGCATCTCCCCTCTGCAAAAGCAGAAAAGGTCAGGTATGACTTTAATCAGAGTGATTTGACTGATGAAATTTCTGCTAGTTTATTATGCTAAGATTTGAGATTAAAAAACATTAAATTGTCTTTGTTCCTATAAGATCAACTGACCATGTGGGTCTATTTCTGGGTTATTCTGATGACTCGCTATTGATTTGTGTCTAGTCTTTTGCCAATGTCACTGTGATTTAGAGTATCCTTATAGGAAAAAGTCTTGAAAATCAGGTTGTGTAAATATGCCAACTTTCTTCAGTATTGTTTTCTTTTGTCATTTCATAAAAAGTTTAGTATATGTAACAACGCACACCATTAACCTAATGTTAAAATGCAATGTTACTTCAATAAATATTTTTAATTAAAGAAAAAACCCTAGGACACTGTTGAAATAGCATTTAGGTCAATCACCTCTCAAGGAGCATAGGTCACACACTCCTGGGTTCGAGTCCCAGCTCCAGGGGGAAACAACCAGTGTGAACAACTAAATAAAAAATTAAGTGCTTCTTCTTCCTCCTCTCTCTTCCTACCTACTTGCCCACCTTCATTCTTGCCTGCACCTTTCCTTTAAAAAAAAAACAAAAAAAAAAAAAACCTAGAATCAGGTCACAGGTATCTACAAAAATAGCTCACCGAATGGATTTTCATTGATATTGTACCGAGTATATATCAAGTTTGGGAGAACTGACAAGTATTTAGTCTTCTAATCCACAAACATTTGCCTAAGTCTAAACATGAGAAAAAATACTGAGGTAAATCCCAGGGACATTCTACAAATCACATAACTGGTACACTTTAAAACTATCAAGGTCATGAAAAAAAATCTAATTAATAGCCATGGCATGACCTGGTGGAGTAGCAGTTAGGTCAGCAGCATCCAGAGGAACGAAGCCCACATACATTCTAAGGACCTGGGCTGGAGTCCTGGGTATGGTGGGGAGCAACCCATGTGAATTAAATTAAAATAAAATAAAATGAAGGCCTACTCGCCTTCATTCCTGCCTGCGCCTCTCCTTTAAAAAAAAGGAAAAAAAAAAACACACAACTAAGAGGAGCCTAAAGACGTAACTACTAAATGTAGCATGGTATCCTTGATAAAATCTAGAATACAAAAAGAACATTAGCAAAAGCTGTGGAAATCTTAAAAAGTATGGACTTTCATTAAAAATAATGAATTAAATGTACCATATTAACGTAATCAAGATATAAAATGAGGAAACTGTAATATATGCAGTAACTTTTCTGCAATCATTCTGTAAAACTCAAACTTCTAAAATTAAACACCTTTTAAAAACTTCAAAAAATATATTAGAATGTAAAGCAAAAGAAATGTATACTCTTAAATTTACTGCTGCCTAAACCTGAAGGCATATAGATGTGACAATATTTAAGTCCAATTCCAATCTTAGGTTTCATGCATACTGCTTCTTTTGAAATTCAGTCAAAAACAAATGCTTTTCTGTTACATTATTTCTGACCAAAGCTAAAATTGATCTATTTTTTCTCATTTTTATTTTCTTTTGCATACTTAATAGACATGGAAGAGCTACATAATCTCAATCATATAGTTATGTTCAACTAACCAAATTTCACACACACACACACACACACACACGTAAACATTTTACAATCTGGGGGATCTAAAACTAGTTAACACCATGAAAGCCTTAAAACACTATCTCCATTTTTTTAAAAAAAGGTTTGTTTTTTTTTCTGGGAAGAAAAAAAACTTAAAACCTGACAAAAATTTTTTGTTTACGGATTCCCCTAACAAAGCACAGCATTATCTACCACGTCACCATGCTAGCCAAACAATAAGCAAGTACCTCATGTGGGGGTTTATTCTAACTACAGACTTTCTATCAACTAGCACATCTTCCAGGAACACTGCTTCTAGTCTTCCTCCAGGAAAACTACAAACAACATTACAAATCTCTAGTATATTTAAAAAGCCCGCAGGGTGCAACCTGGTGGCCTAGCAGTCTAGTATACCTGAGAGCTATTCCACATACATCCCAAGGTTCTGGGTTCAACACCCAGAGTCCCGGGGAACAACCCATTTGAACAACTAAATAAAAATAAAGTGCTTCTGACGCCTCTCTCTTTCTGCTTGCCACCTTCATCATTCCTGCCTTCACCTTGCCTCTTAAAAAAAAAAGCTTTGCGGCATATGCCCTAGTGGATTAGTAGTTGGGTTCGCAGCCTTCAGTCAGCTGAATCCACATGTATCTCAAGGACGCAGGTTCTAGACCCAGGACTGCTTAGAGCAAAAAGGATAAACTAAATTAACTAAACTTTAAAAAAAAAAATGGATGAATGATTCCGCTTTCCCTCTCTTCCTGCCTGCCTACCTACCTACTGACCTTCATTCCTACCTGACTCTTTCCTTAAAAAAATAAAATAAAAAACTGCACCAGAATAAATCATAAAACTACATATGCAAATAAGTATCCTCACACAAATCTTTCTTATCCCTTGTAATATCGAGCCATATTCCTCACAAGCAAAAATATAAAGTAAAATCCTCTTTATTACTTTAAGTTAAAGATTTTAATCTTGTTATTGTCAGGTAAAGTCCACTTGCTGAGTTGATTTTATTTTTTTTTTTTAAAGAATCCTGCCAAATGACACTAAGAAGTATTACAAGTAGATACTTTCTGGGAATATACTTCTCTATCTTCTTCCTAGAGCGGGTACCACAGGCACCGAGTTTATTTTCTAAAACCCAGCACTACTTCAGGTATTTTTCACAACTATTAAACAAAAACATCTCTATCAGCCCCAAATTTGGGAGTAAATGTCATTAAATGTATCCTTTACCTTAACAGCACAGAAGCCACCATAAAAACTTCATTTAGTTGTATACCTTGGTTGTTCCCCCAGGTCCAGGACACAAACCCAGGTCGCCTTGGAATGAGTGTGGACTGTGCTTAGGTCTGAGGCAGTTAACCAAACCACTATCCACCAGGGCACAGCCAATTCCTAATCTTATATTGAGGATTCTTAACTACCGTTATTTGTCAACACACTTTAGTATGGAAGAGGCACAAAGAGTTGTAACAGAAAGCTGGTCATAGATGTAGTATGATGTCAAAATACTAAATTGTCTAAAAATAATTTGCTTTCTTAACCTCCCTTTTTTTGTTGCTGTTTGTTTTTTTTTGTTTTTTTTAAGGAAAGGTAGAGGCAGGAATGAAGGTGAATAAGCAGACAGGCTGGAAGAGAAGGAATATTTAATTTTTTCAGTTGTTCATCCCGATTGAACCAGGGCCCTTGGGACGTATGTAGCCTCATCTACTATGTCGCCAGGCCCGCACCGGCCTCTCATTTTTAAATCGGAATGTGGTTGAGTTACAGCTCCCCACTACCAACCTCTACCCCCAGTTCATGAACCCAGGTTCATGGCTTTTATAGCCTGTATCATAGCTGTAGTATCAGCCTAATTATCAGTTTAGGGATAGAAATGAAGTACTTTTCCTTTCCTAAACAGCCAAATTTATGGTTCCAAATCCAGTACTTTCAAACTCCATAGGTTCAAACAAGCCAAAGCAAATGCATTAAAAATAGGACACTCCAAGATGAATAAAGAAAACATGGATACCAGGTAAAGATGTTTTTAAAGGACAAAACTGAAATGGGAAGATGTATCATGATAATCCACAATGCTGAGTGTTCCTCTCCTTACTAATATGAGGATTTAGTTCCTATGAATTACGTAAGTAGGGGAAAATAGTTTAAGTCTAGACGTAACTATCACTAAAGGTTCTATTGCATTACTTAAAGAAATGTTCACTTCCAAATTGATATTCTTGAAATAAAAAATTAAATCTGTAATTAAAAAATGTTACTAGGAAGTTGGACATTTTAATTTCACCTTTCAGACACAATGACTCAAACTATGTATCTACAAAGTTTAAGCCAGTCCTTGATTTTTAGTTTATTTGTGCAACAGACAGAATAGATAAGATACAATGTTACACAATTTGAGGATTTATAACAACTTTATTTTTTTGTCCTTGATTGTACAGTATAAATTAAAAGGCTGTTCACAGGATCAAAAACAATATCTAGCACTAACAATATAATCTGGAAAAAGTGCTTTCTCCAAATGATTTGCATGATTATGCATTTCTTGCCTGTAACTGCAGATTCAAGTTCTCAGTTTCCAGAGATTACTATAGTTGTTTCCAAAAATATTACTCTAATATACAGACTCAGAGTGATTTGAAGGACTATTGTTCAATTTATCGATTTTTATTAAGATAATGCAAAAGACTAGGTTAAAAGGTTTTTAGTTACAAATGTCTAGACAAAATGAGATTTCTGTGAGTGAAATGTACTCTTACCCCATTCAGTTTTTTAAGCAGTGCCAAGTGCTATCCATATTCTGCTCACTTTAAGAAGGGATCTCTCACAAGATCAAAGAAACAGAAACTACCACTTGAAAGGCACAAAAACATCCATCCTATAAACTAAAAGGACTACAAGTTTGTATGACAAGAGTCAATGTAGCTTTGTTTTTGAAAACATTATCCTTTTCTCATCTTGCCTACTTGAGTTTCAGATTATTTCCCCAACTTGCCCTTCATGAACCTAATCTATTACAACACAGGAGTGAAGATTTGATGCACAGTATATAGTCCTTCCAAGTGTACAGTTGCTGAAATATTAAGTTCACACAGACTCCAGAGAGAGACGTGAACAAGAAGTGAACACACCAAATCATGTACTATTTAAACCATCGAGATTATAGTGCTTCAAGCCTGTTAGCAAGCAAAAAATGCCTGTTGGTAAAGCATTCAAATGACTGTAAAACAGTTCAACAGCAATTAGTCATTCCAGGCAAGTAATTTTGGACATATAATTCTAAGTTCCAAAACAACGATGAAAGCGAATTTTTTAAAAAACATTAAGCATTTTTTTTAAACCAGAGTCGTGCTTAATATATTTGCATCTTCATATGCCAACGTAATAAATGCCTCGACTGGGACACGCACAAGTTTTCCCCAAGAGCACCCTTGGCTTTCGTACACCTAGAGCATCAGAAATGGTAGGCAATAGCAATGGGGGTTGGGGGGGCGACTGACCTGCAAGTCAAAAGACCTTGGTTTTAGTCTCCTAGCTCAACAACTAATCCCAGAGTGACCTTGGGCAAACTATTCTATTTCTCTAGGCTTCGGTGTCGCTATATCTGAGAACTTAAGTTTCTTACAGCATGAACTCTGTTCCAACTTCCTGTGATTCGGGGTTGGTTTGGGGGCTGCCAATAAACGATGCCAAAAGAAAAAAAGCAAAAACCAGGAAACAGGTTAAAGGGGTCAGAGGCCCCGAAGCAGAGAGACAGTGGCTGACGCTAAGGTAAGTGGACCCTGACCCAGCAGACCACCGCGCAGGATCTGAGGCGCGGAGGTGTGCGCTGAGGCTGGCGAGGGACCGCCCGGCCCCGGGTCCGGCCCGGCCGGCGGGAGGAGGAGTCGAGGTTCGCGCGTGCATTGTCCCGGGAGGGAGCCATGTTTCTTCCTCCCCAGCGCTCCCAGATGGCGGCCGGGGGCGAGGGGCCTAAGCAAACGACAGCTCCGCGGCCTGGGGCGCCGGGCGGGCACGGCCGCGGGGAGAAGCTGGCCCGGGCAGGCTGGCCCGCGGGCTGAGGCCTCCGGCACGCACCAGAGGGCGGCGGGGAGAGGCGGGCCCCCGGAGCGACGGTTCCCGGGTCCGCGCCTCCCACCGCCCGGCCGGTTGGAGGAAGGAGGAATCCATGCCCACCCGCGAGCCGAGCCGACGGCGAGCAGGCCGCACCGCCGTCCGCTGCGGGCGCAGCCCGGCGGCGGAGCAGCGGGAAGCAGGCCCAGGGCCCTCGACCTCTGAGGCCTCGGGCCGCCCCAGCCCAGCGCACCCCGATCCCCTACTCACCGTTGGCGCGTTTGAGGGCATTCTCCGGCCTCTGGAAATAGGCCGGCATCTTGGCGGCAGGCTCAGGTCACCCAGCGTCAGCGAACTCCTTAGGGGCCCGGGCCGGGAGCGGAGACGGAGGGGAACCAGCGCGAGGTTCCACGCGCCTCGCCAGCAGTCGCCCGCGCCCAGCCTGCCAGAGACGGAAAGGAGGAAGACACGTGACCCCCGCGCGGCGGCGCTGCCGCCACCCAGACCCCGGATGTCAGGGGGCGGGCCTCCGTGCGCAGGCGCGCCGGCGTCACGCTTGCGGGCTGACGTGGCGGTGACTTGCCGCTTCGGCGCGCTGGGGTTTTCGCTGGCTATTTCTTGGGGAAACGTTAGGGATAAGGTTGTTCAGGACTCTCACTCCTTGAGAGAATCAGGTCAGGGCTGGGTAGGTAAGATTTGGGTCAGAGTCTGGCGAAAAGCCTGGCGTCTGTACAGATTAATTTTAACATGATTTGTGCAGAGTCATGCAAAGTCACAATCGGGTCGCGTCCGCCTGGGCAATGACCTGCCTGGCTAAGAGAAAATGCCGAATGTGTCCGTATCCCGGAAATGCATGGAGCAGGTATCACTTAGGCTAGCACTGCTCTTCGCTGGAAAATCGTGGTGACCTGACGGATTACCATGGGGAGAGAGAACACAATAACGAAACTGATAAACTTACTTTCTCTCTTGCTAAATTAAAAAAGTTGATGTCAAGAGATTGCCGAGGAAATGGACACCCTCAAAGCAAGCGAGTTTTGAACTGAAACCTGAAGGAAGGGGCAAAGCCATTTCACAGAAATCAGAAGTCCTGCAGCAGAACACACGTATAGTGCTTGGAAATACTTGGAGCGTTGCTGCTTTTACGTACTGCACAAGTCACTAAGAAAAATGAGCACTTGTGAGGACAACCAAGTTAAATGCTCGTTGCTGCTGTCTTGTATTAGCAGTTTTAATCTCCAAACTAATACGGGGTAGACAGGGCAGGAGCCAGGATGACAGCACATCCCACCTCCTCTCTTCGTCCCTTACTTTAACTTGAGTTATAATTTCCCCATTGAAATCATTAATTTCCTCATTGTGAGGGGGGCGGTCTAAAATCACGATGACTGTTAAATTTCTCTTTAAAAGTCCGTTACCAAGCACCAAAAAAATCCCAGGATCCCTAGCTAGCTCCTGGCCTGTAACAATTATAAGTAAAGTTTGAAAGCTCTTTGAATCAAATCTAAATACGCAAACCCTTGGTATGAAATTAAGATGAGTTCAGGACGGAAAATCGCCAGCAGCAGTGAAATAAATGGCTGCAAAATTATTAGTATTTTGTAATGATGTATGGAATATGTGAATTAATGAGTGCATTAATGTTCAAGGAAACCACAGTACATACACATAAAAAAGAACACGCCCCAACCTCAGGCATGCCCTGGAGTATGGACCACGTAAAAACCTAAGGACCCAGGTTCAAAAGGGGAGGGAGGAACAGTAAAAAAAAAAAATTTAAATCTTAAAAGTGCTTCATTCTCTTCCTTGTGTCCTCTCTTCCTTCCTTAAAAAAGATTTCTTCCTCCTCTCCCTTCCTCTCTTTCAAAAACAGTTCCAGCTTTATCTTCCTTAAAAATGCATAGACCACTCTATATGTCTGTGCTTACTCCTCCAAAAGTAAGCCAGACAGAGTTGAGCAACAGGTACTAGGAAGCTGTGTTTTATGGGGCAGGATCAAGAGACTGGTTTGTGTATATAATTATTAAGGCAAAATTAAAGAGCCAAACATATGAGCAAATGGAACTTTTAAGTGCTATGAATAGAGAAGTATTTAGTAGGTCATAGAGAGAGGTAACAGAATTAAAAAAAAAAAAAAAAAAGTAAAGAAAACTAGCCTAATATCAGAAATTGCCTTCCAACGTTCTTACCTTTCTATTATCTCAAAGAAAATGTAAAATGATCTCCTAATATTACTGATTATTTGATAAAGCAACAAGATGAACATTAGAAAATTGGAGGTAAAATGAAATCTAATGTCCACATCTTGATCCTTTGGCATTTCAAATTATTTAAAGTACACAAACATTTGATAATATACTAGCCAATGATAATTTAAGTGCATAAAATAAAACTAGAGTCTAGTACCATATTTATGAATGAGTAAAGGTATAGTGGTCATCCCATGATAAATTTATGTGTTAAATTCACCCAACAAGTATTCAGTACCCACTGACAGCCATAATGTTAGATGCTGAGGATAAAAAGATGCAAGATGCCTGCTTTTATGGAGTTGATTTGCTGGTGAAGACAGATGAGTACATGATGAGGGCAAGATAGGATCTGTTCTGGGTCAGGAGAAAATCATAGTTAATGCTCTTGATTAATGCTCACTCTGCTCTGGTGGCTCAACCGTTAAGCCTGTGCCTGGGACACAGTCCGCATATAGTCCAGGGACCATGGGGTTCATGACCCAGGATGGCGTGGGGTGGGGAAACAATTGAATAATTAAATAAGTAAAATGCTTCTTCTTCCTCTTACTTCCTTCCCACCTGCTGCCTGCCTGCCTTCATTCTTGCCTGCCTACCTTCCTCTTTTAAAAAAAGATAAAAAACAATCTGAATGTGCTAGAAGCTACTTTAAGAAGTGGTACAAAGAAATGATCAGGCCAATGGAGGTTTTTCCCAGTCAAGCTACTTTTGTACTACATATGACTAGATAAATTTTCCAATACAGTGTTTTGGGATTTTTTTTCTGTTTGAATGTAATAAATAAAATTCTCAAAAAGACAGTTGTTGGGGTACAACAAAGGACTATATTATACATATTTGCAACATATTTTACAGTTTTAAAGCAAGTATCACTGAGGTTTTACAAATGTTTTCACATTGGTTTTGTCTACATGCATGCCGTAATAAAGGTACTTACACTGTTAAACAGTGAATGTCAGAGAAGTCAAATAAGATACTATAGGGAAACATATGCATTCAACAAACAATTATCAAGTACATGTGTGTAGACATAGGAGCTAAGCCCCCACTGATAGGTATGTGCACGGCAGTGAGCAGGGCACACTTGGGCATCTTTCTTAGACTTTACAATCTAGGGACAGGACAGATGTTGAGTCACCAGAAACGCTGAAGACTTGATAATTGCCCCTTCAATCTGGGCTTCCATGGTCCCTCCAGGCTTGTCTCTCATCACAAGTGTATTTCAGGACCTTAAACAGCCCTCTCTCCCACTTCCAACCCAAAGCATGCCATCACTTCTCTTGAAACATTCTTTACAGCCATCCATTCCTCAATCTGACAACGACCTATTTCTCCTTCAGATTAAATGTCACTTGTTTCCAGATTCTCCCCTGGTCCCCAGATGACTTTAGATGCTAAGGCACTGAGCACCAACACATCCTGTCTTAGCACTGATCATTCCTCAGCGTATAGCAGTCCCTCTTTTCTGGGAGGTTACATTCCAGGACCCCCAGCGGATGCCTGAAACTGTGGAAAGTACTGAACCCCTGGAGCAGTTCCTCAAACAATGCCATTTTGCTCACCATCGTGGTAACACTGATGAGAAAAAAATCGGTTCCTCAGCCAGGGCTGCTGTCTGTGTGGGTTTTCTCTAAGTACTCTGGTTTCCTCCCATATCCCTAAGCTGTGCATGCGCAGGTGAGGTTCCATTGGCGTGTCTCCATTGT
Organism: Solenodon paradoxus; assembly: GCA_004363575.1. Taxonomy (NCBI): domain Eukaryota; kingdom Metazoa; phylum Chordata; class Mammalia; order Eulipotyphla; family Solenodontidae; genus Solenodon; species Solenodon paradoxus. The sequence goes on along the minus strand of RJWH01003367.1, from coordinate 88,037 downwards.
CCCAGTGTGAGTGTGAGTGTGTGATGTGCCATGATGGAAGGGTATCCTGTCCAGGGTTATACCCTCTTGTGCCCTGAGCTGCTGGGATCAGTTCTGGCCTCCTGTATCCCTGATAATAAATAAGTGAGCTGGAAGATGAGTGAGTGAGTGAGTGAGTGAATTAATACAAATGATTGTTTCTATTTTGTGGTGGTTTTTTTTTTTTTTTTTTGTGTGTGTGTGTGTGTGTGTGTGTGTGTGTGTGTGTGTGTGTAAGTTTGGTGATGTCTTTGTGACCCAGGACTTGAACCCAAGGGTTTGTGGCCTGTGCTCCTTAGGAGGTGATTGACCTAACCATTACTCCACCAAGCTGTGCCAGAACTCTTGCTTGTATCAATTAGTCTATGGTAAAATTGGTTTTATTATACATTAGCAAAGTTAATTGAAGACTTACAATATATACCATTTTTTTTTCAATATATAGGAAGTTTAACTTGTAAGTTAGGTCGAGTAAGAAATCAACAATAACTAATAGTAAAATAGAACAACTATAGCAATGTAATAGAGGTTATGTGAATATGGTCTTTCTCAAAATCTTATTTTACTTAATATTTTCAGACCACCATTGACCACAGGTAACTGAAATCATGGAAAGCAAGTGACAATAAGGAGAACCACTGTGATTATTTGTGGTCTGTGAGTTCAGAGAAGCAAGGAATGAAATTTGTGTTGCTCAACATGGTATCCCCAGTACCTCACAAAACCAGTGTATCAGCAAGATAGGATGCACAGAAAACATGCTGGAGAAAGAGATGAATGAATCCCTGCATGAACATTTATCTACTTCCCCTACTCCACAAGGGGAAAGTAACAAGTATCAGAACCCACTGTGTATCTTCTTTCATTTTAGAGTATCTACCCATCTGCTTTGAGTTCTCAGTATAGCTAAGCCCTGGCATTGCAAATATTAAAGAAACAATAATGTTCTTCATTTAAAGCTCCTCCCATTGACTCTGAACGTCCAGCTGTAATGAAGTTCATTAGTGATTTTCTGAAGTTAGTGTTGCAAGACATCATGCCTTCCTATATCGCTAAACTCCTCCCCATCTTATCACCCACTCTTATCAAGGCTATTTCAAGCCTTGGTACAAAGGCTTCCTCTGCAAAGCATTTTCCGCTAGTCATAGATGATCTCCTTGACCCTCGTCTGTGCTTTTTGCTCATGTCTCCTTAATTCTATCACTTTGCCAGACCCAAGCTCTCTGCTGTCATGCAATCTTGGAAAGGGTTGGCTGTTTCCCCACCTTAAACTTGGGGCCTGGAGGTGAGATAAGGACCTACTTGTTTTTCCCACTAGCTGCTTCTAGAGCATTCTTCATCTTTCTCTCCTCCCTTCAATTCTGGGACTCACACCATCTGCAACTAGACCACCGGCCATTCTTTCATGTTGCTGTCTTTCTGGGTACCTGCATCATGTCCGTGTCCCCTGACACTTAGCTCTGGTTCCCTGTCACTCTCAACCCGCATAATGATCCATGATTTCTCTACCCATGAGATGATCCTCCCAATAACCTAGCCTGGTGGCTTTCATGATTGTATCCTCTGCCTCACTTCAGCCACATTCACACACATAGTGAAAACTGAAGAATCTAGGCCAGGAATTGACACAGTTTTTCTGTAAAGGTTCAGATAGTAAATATTTCAGACTTTGTGGGCCAGAAGGTCATGTCTTCTACACTTTGATCAACTTTTTTTTCAGTACATTTAAAAATATGCAAATGGTTGTCAGCCAAGGCAGCACAATAATAGGCAGCATGCATTTAGCTGACAGGTCTGGCACAGCTTCTGTCTGCTGCCAAGGTTTCCATTACAGATGCAAAAAGAAAAAGCATCCTTGAACTTGCTGTCTGTCTGATTGCCGCAGCCAAGGTTGAACAAGGGATCACCGGAGACAGTGAAATTTTGCAACTCAGTAAAGAACCTGTTTAGTCTACCCCACTCCGCACCCATTTAAAACAAAATTGCAGCAGGCTGAATTTGACCATGTGATACAAACAAACTCAACTCCGCAAATCTGATATCACTTTCCTGCCACATTAATTGCTGGACCCTAACTCCCACACCTGCTACCTGACTGGGACCTGCAATTCATTCCCTTTTACAGCTCCTCATCCCCCATGTCCTCTGTGTTCTCCAGCCCTGATTTGGACTCCATCATTTGTTTTTTTCTTGCTCAGTTCTCCCTTTATTCTCCTCAACATGAAACCCCACGCCTGGTCAAATCCATTCCCTCCCTCCTCGTTGCCTGTGGCTTAAAGTGACTGGAGAGAAATGCATGACCTTGTTGATAAGTCTCACCCTAAATGCACACCACAAGTACCATGATGCTCACCCCTCCTACAATAGTAACCATATCCCCTTTCTCCCGGATGACTATTTCATACTTGCTCCTCCCTCCAAGCTTCTACTCTCAGCTGATGGCTTCATTCTGCAGCACTGCAGGGGCACAGCGGGAAGAGCGCTTTGGCCGTGGCCCTCCCTGCCACACCTGCATCTGTACATACACACTACCGTCCTCTATTGCTCCTCAGCCAGGCTCCTAGAGAAAACCAGCCCCTATCTTCTCACCTATCAGAGTCCATCCCACACAGACTGATTTCTCCCTCCACCTTGAAACACTTTTCTCATGTGGCTTCCAAGACCAACTTCTCATCCTGAGTCTCTTAGCTTTTCCTCAGTCTCATCTCTCTGACCTCTAAGTTTGAAAGTCTGGGGTCGCAGCCCCTGCTGCTCTTCCCTTCTCTAAATACACCAACTAAGCAGGCCCCGATGAAACAGCAGTTTGTTCAATCACCTTCAGCTCAGAGCCAAGCCCACATACATCCCAAGGACCCAGGTTTGCATCCCAGGACTGGGGTGAACGGCCACGATGTACAACTAAATGGGATGTCTCCTCCTCTTCCCTTTTCCTGCCTGCCTGCCTGTACTTGCCTCCTTTCCTTTCAAAAATGAATAAGTAAATTAACACGCTCATCTCTTACTTCTAATTCATGACTTTAGAAATTATCTCTATGCTTTTAAGACACAAAATTGCATCACCTGCCCATGACCTCTCTCCTGAAAGCCAGCCTCACAACCAGATGCCTGCTCAACGCTTCAGTTAAATGTTTGACACACATACACCCAATCTGCCCAAACCAGACTCCTGGTCTCCTGCCTCCAACCTGTTTCTCCTGCCACCTCCATGTCAGTAATAGCAGCCCCATTCCTCCAGGTACTCAAGTCAGAAATATTGGAGGCAGACATCGCTTTTTTCTATCACGTCCCTGTATCAGTCCATCAACAAATCCCATATCTGCCGTCACCACAGTGGCACTTTGGTCTGCATCCCCATCGTTTCTCATCTGGAGTATGTAACTTGTTTTCCTCTTGCCACTTGGCTTCCTTCTTCCTTTTTACATAGCAAGCTGGGGAATCCTTTGAAAACAAGAGTGAGGCCACCGTGTGTCAGTTTCCTGATCAAGACCCTGCTGGGGCCCCCCAGCTCACACAGTAAAGGTCAAAGTCCTTGAAATGATCAGTAAGTAAGCTTTGCACAGCTCCTCCCACTCCATGACTCCTTCCCTGCCAGTATCATCTTTTCAGTGCTATCTTCCCTCATCTCTTTTTTTTTTTCTTTTTGTAAAGGAAAGGTGCAGGCAGGAATGAAGGCAGTAGTAGGCAGGCAGGCAGAGAGAGGAGGAAGCGCTCTATTTTTTATTTAGTAGCTCACACTGGTTGTTCCCCTCCTGACTCAGGACTCAAACCCAGGGGCATGTAGCCTGCACCCCTTGGAGGCAATTGACCTCAGGGCTGCTCCACCAGGGCAAGCCTCTTTTCTTTTTAGAGAGAGGGAAGAAAAAGAGGACGGAACTTTCGTTTTTTTAAAGAGGAAAAGTACAGGTAGGAATAAAGGTGGACAAGCAGGAAGGAAGAGAGGGAGGGAGGGATAGAGGGAGGGAGGGGAGAAGGAAAGAAGGAGCTTCTTTATTTGTTTTGGATTTTCCTCCAGGGCCCCTGACCAAAACCTTGGGTCCTTCAGTTTTTACAGGATCCACAAGCCAGCATCTCATTTGTCTGAGCTACGAGGCCACACACCCTCACCTCTTTAAAGTAATAACCTCCCTTCCACTTGTACTTCCTAGCACGCTTTTCTTCTTTCTTTTCCTTCATAGTATTTTTTTGTTTATCATCATCTGTTCCCTAATACATTTATTTTCCTTTCCCTTGGCCCTGGGTCTCTGAACCCTGGTCCTTGGGCATTACATGACCTGCATCTTAACCACCTGAGTCACAGAAGTGCACCCCCCGCCAATAGATTTCAAGAGTTCGTTTATTATCTACCCCTGTGGAATATAATCAGCTTGTCGAGGGCAGAGATTTGTGTCTGTTTTGTTAACTTGCAATTCCTCTAACACCTAAAACAGTGCTTGGCACAGAGTAAACACTCAATATTTTTTGGAAAAATGATAGTTAATTAAAGCAAGTCTCCTGTGTTACAATTGCCCATCTGATCTTCTCTGTGACACGGGGAGTCCCGTGAAGGCGTGACTGGGATGATCATCTTTGTGTCTGGACAGTACCTACACCTGGTACACACCCAGAATGTATTTGCTTAATGTATGTCTCAGAGTACCTGGATATTTACAACTGTGTGAAAATAAAGGTCTGAAACCTCACAACCTGGTATTCTAAACCAGGATTGTGTCCCAGCGGACTTAGACTCTTCGCCACAGTGCTGAGCCAAGAGCAGATGTGGGTGTGCTGTGCCTCTGCCAGACAGTTCTCACTAAACCTTGGGATTCTGCAAATTTAAAGCAGGAAAATTGGAATGAAGATTTAACTGAGTGCATTTGTAGCAGAAAAATGTCCTAGAAGTTGCACTCCGGTGGCCTAGTGGTCTAGCACACCATGAGAGCAGTCCCACATATATCCCAAAGTCCCAGGTTCAAGACCCAGGACTGGGGGAGCAACTACTATGAATAGCTAAATAAAAATAAAGTGCTTCTTCCTCCTCTCTTCCTGCCTGCCTGCCTACTCACCTTCATTCCTGCCTGCACCTTTCCTTGAAAAAAAAAAATGTCCTGACATCATTTGTCATTTATTGGGAATAATGCACCTTCCCTTTGGGAGTCTTCACCTGTGAATAATCTGCTGGACTCTGGAAGGAGGCTCAGGAGGAGAGGAACACGTTTGTGGGAACTGGCACACCTGCCAGCATTGGCATGCTGCAAAGGCAGCTCCTGTTAGGGAATTTTGAAGGTTAGACCCCTAAGACAAACCAACAAAGGTGCGATGAGCAGAATGAGTAAGACTCTGTGCATAGTGGTTTTGGGTGTGGTTTGAAACAGGCTTCTCTGTTAAATGTGTTAAACATGATTAGAAGGAACTGTGGAACCACAGGCTTTCATCTTGGGTTTGTGGATACGAGACCATCTTCACACGGACCTTTTCACTATATCATCTTCTGATGGATCAGCTCCAGGGGCACCTCATCAGAGAGCCCTTCCCTAACCACCCGAACAATTTGAGTCTTAAGACCACCTTCTTTTATTCTTTTATTCTTAAGCATTCATTACTAACTAATAGCTTTCTTTGTTTCCTTGGATACTGCCCTAAGCCCATGGAAGACATTGTCTTGGTTATTGCACTAGATGGTTAATTTGCTCTGTGTGTGTGTGTGTGTGTGTGTGTGTGTCTGTGTGTGTCTGTGTGTGTGTATGTATACTGAGGTAACATTTTTTACAACCCTATAGAAGTTTTAAGTGTGCAGGTTCACTCTTTACCAGGTTTATGAAATCACACCACACCCATCACCAAATGTCTACCAACCCTCCAGCAATGTGATGGGGAAGTTTTCAGGGCCCAAGTTCATATGTCCAGCTCCTAAACATTTCTCTGTCACTGAGTAGGCACTCCAGATATATGTGATACATGAATAAATAAAGAAAGGGAGATCAGTGGGCAGAATTCCAAGATGTATATCCACACTCACACTCCTAGAGTATAAGCCCTGTTTAATGCTTGGACTGCAATACGATGACCCTGTCACTCTGTCACTCTGTGATATGTCACAATTGACTTTAAGCAAGATTTTCTGTGCAGACTTACCCAATCATGAGAACCCTTTAAATCTGGGTGTTGGCCTGTCTTATTGTTCAGGCATTAAGTCTGTCTCTGGCATAGTCCACATATGGCCCAAGGATCCACTTTTGAGATCTGGGTCCAAGGGGAACAACCAAAAATAAAGAAATAAATGCTTCTTCCTCCTCTCACTTCTGCCTGCCTACTTTCCTTCATTCCGGCCTATATCCTTCTGAAACCGCAGTCCCTAGTAACAAAGTGTTTGTAGCCCACTAAGGGTATGACTAATAAGCTTTGTTTGTCCCCTGCTCCCTCCTGTGATAGGCTAATATTCTAGTGTTTTCTGTTTCCCCTTGCCTAGTCTAAACTCACAAATAGCTTTTATTTCACACTGACCAGGGATGTTTATAGTGCCTGGGTGTCTCAAATCTGGAGAAACCAAAGGTGACCCCTCGTATGTTACGCATAAGCATTCTCCTTGCTGTCTGAATCTGAGTTACGTTACTGATACTGAAATTAGAGATAACCAGATGGCCACCTGTTGAGAAGATGCTCCCTTATCATCCAGTTCCTAAGCTCGGAACCCCCTTAAATATCCCTGCTTGCAGCATGCCTTGGTGGAGCAGTGGTTGGGTCAATCCTCTCTGAAGCAGTAAGTCACACACCCCTGGGTCCAAGTTCTGGGCCTGGGGCGGTGGAGAAGTAGCCAATATGAACAACTAAATCACAATAAAATAAAGATGCTTCTTCCTCCTCTCTTCCTGCCTTCCTGCCTACTCACCTTCGTTCCTGCCTATATCTTTCCTTTAAAGAAAAGAAAAAAAAAAACAAAAAAAAAACAGACTCTGCTTACTTTTGCTCTGAGGATTTGAGAGTTAGATCTCCCCTGTCTCCACTTTCTGCAGAAAATAAACTAGCCCTTTCCCTTTTCCCAAGTCTTGTGTTTGGTTTTCTTTTCTTTCTTTCTTATTTTTTATATCCTCACCTCTTTACTTTAAATATATTTTGTTTCATGCTATGCAAAGAAATGTGATTCACTTTTTAATCTAACCTCTTACTAAACTCTGATTTAAAAAATATTGTTTTGACTTTTTGATGTAAACGATGACATCATCTGCAAATAATTGTGTTTGGTTTTCATTCAACACCCACTGCACAAGAACCAGAGTTTCCATAGCAATTCATTTTAAAACAAAAATTCTGGGTCTAGAAGTCATAGGTGAAGGGATTCAAAGCAGGAGAGGGCATATGGAGGACAAAGAACTGCAGAGGACCACTGCTGGGAGCTAAGAGCAGCCCCTGGCTGAGAACCTGTGTCCTACACAGGCAGGAACATCAACAACTTGGAAGCAAATTCTTCATGAATTCAACTCAGAAGCAAATTCATCACGAGAGTCTCCAGAAGGGAACACAGCCAACCAACACCTGGACGTCAGCCTGGCAAGACCCTGAGCAGAGAACCCCATCACACCACACCCTGGCTTCTGATCTACAAACCTGTGAGCTAACACCTGGGTGTTTGGAACTATGAAGTTGTGGTCATGTTACACAGCAAGAGAAAATGAATACAGCAGCCTTAAAAGCTTTCTCCATATTATCTCATAGAGAAGGAAGAATGAAACATGAATGGACTCTAAAACTCTAAACAACTTTGCTTTGTATGAAATGAAAACAAGCAGGCCCTGGTGGAGCCGTGGTTAGGTCAGCTGCCTCCAAAGGAACCCAAACCACATACACCTAGGTTCGAGTCTCAGGTTCTGGGGGAAAAACAACCAGTGTGAACAACTAAGCATAAATTGAAATGTGTTTCCCTCCTCTCTCTTCCTGCCTGTACCTTTCCTTTCATATAAAAATTAAAAATAAATTTTAAAAAGAGAAATGAAAACAAAGTTGCAGCTCAATGGAGGAAAAGGGCAGACTAGGTAAGGTTTAAAATTCAAATTCATTGTGCACCTCTGTGGTTCAGGCCGCTAAGGAATAGACCATGTAAAAGCTTACCAGCCTGGGTTTGGGACCCAGGACTAGGGGTAGTAAAATAAAAACAGTGCACCCTAGTGGCCTCGTCATTTAAATAAGGCACAGTCCACATACATCCTAACGTCCCTGGTTCAAGACCCAGAGCCGGAGAAACAACAAATGGTGAACAAATGAATAAAATAAAGTTCTTCTTTCTCCTCTCTCATCATACCTATCTATCTACTCACCTTCATTCATTCCTGCCTGTACCTTTCCTTTTAAAAAGAAAAAAAGAAAAGGTGTACCCTAGTGGAGTAGCAGTTGAGCCAACTGCCTTTAGTCAAACAGAGTCCATATACAGCCTAAGGACCTGGATTCGCGTCCTGGTCCCTGGAGGTCAGGGGGCGGGAGGGCTAGAACCAAGATGAACACCTAAGTAAAATAAATAAAAATGTTTTCTTCCTGTCAACCTGTCCACTTGTCTTCATTCCCGCCTGCACCTTCCCTTTAAAAGACAAACAAAACAAATCCACATTCAGACTGCTTGAACAAAAACCCCAAGAGGGAATCTGAGACGATGAACGAACACGCTCTTTTATTCCACGATGGTGTTTGGAGAGCTGGGGATATGCTTCATTTCCTAAGGAAGTAGAACTGTAAACACCTCCCATCATTAGATGCGACTTCAAATCCCAGCTTTTTCATTACTAGCCCTTTGACATTGGGTAAGTAATCTCTCTGAGCCTGTCTTGTTTGTAAACAAGGCCTAGAAGGTCATCATACAGTTTGAATGAGGCCTGACATGCAGCGCGTTTAGTGCAGTCCCTGATGAACTCTCTAGAAATCATTTTTACATACATGCATCCAGGAAGGACAAAGTAATCAAAGGATGAAATAGTCACAGCCTCTTTCTGCCTCCTCAACTGCAAAAATCTTCTGATATTGACTGATAACTATTGCCCCTTTCCCCTTTTCTACTTTATTAGGTCCGTGGAGGACAGCCAGAGATGTTGGGTAGAAAATTTAAGGAGGAAAGGCCTGAAGTAAGACAAAGGGATGACTAAAGGTGTTGAAGAGAGGCTGGAGGGGAAAAAAAGAAAAGAGGAGAGAAGATGGCAGGTAACAACAGGAGGAGTTATTTGCAAGGGGAGTGAAGACATTTCAGAGTTGGTGCCATATGAGAGAGAGAGAGAGAGAGAACAAAAATATGGAAGGAGTTCCTACTGATGTCAATGGATGATTGAATAAGTAAATAAATGGGACAGAAGAGACAAATTCCTTATAGAATTCCAAATAATTTTCAGAGACTTTGCTCACAAGGAAATGGAGTACAACTTCCCAATCCTTAGTGTGGGCCATGCATAGTGACTGTGCAAACACAGGCTGATCATGCCTCTTTTTTTGAACGGGACAGGACCATTTGTTTTCACATTTCACAACCGCCCATTTTGGCCCATTTTGAATAAAGCAGGATTGTCTGTGACTCAAGAAATAGGGGCTGTTGAGTTGCCCCGGGCCCAGTCTGTTGAGGGGCCCAAAGCCCCGTCCCGTTTTGTTCCATTTTGAAATGTGATTAGCCTAGCGAAAGAGGACAGTGTTGGTGGGGATGGGGGTAGAGTTTATAAAAGAAATCCGACAAACCACCTTAGTCATTAATCAAGGTTAACGCCTTGATGTGCCCTTGAGAGACGTGATGAGAACCACACGTTACCTCTTGGTCTTCCTCCCCCAAACACATAAGCCGATCTAACCACGAGAAAAACATCAAGCAGATCCTTGTTGAAGGACATCCTATAAAATGCCTCCCCAGTAGCTCCTCAAAAGTGTCAGGGCTACTAAAAACACAGAAACCTGAGAAACGGTCACCGCCAAGAGGAGTTTAAGGAGATACGTCTACTAGAATAGATGAGCCTGAAAAAGAAGCTAGAACAGAAAAAAAGACTAGGTAAACACTAAGGAAATCTGGATAAAATACGGACTTTAGTTATGAACGTGTCAATATTGGTTCATGCACTGTGACAAACATACTGTTTGATGTCTGAGGATACTCATCGAGGAAACTGGGTGGGGGGGTGTATGGGAACTCTGTATTGTCTCTGCAACTTTCCTGTAGATCTAAAATGATTGAAAAATAGAACATTTATCTAAAATTATGAGGGGAAAGGAATTTGAAAACAAATGACTTCTTTGAAAAATGCAAAGAAGCATCCAAATTCACTTGAATTACATTTTTTCATGCTGAACTGCTTCTTTTTACACAATACAATTCCAAAGCTGGGCTTCTTGGGACCTGGAATCTGCTCAGGTTCCAATCCTGAAACTTGGGAGAACTCAAGAAGCACAACTTCCTCTTGGGGATATTCTGAAGCCTCACATAGAATGGAAGCTAGCTAACTGTCAGGACAGAGTGTCAGGGAACTTTACTGAAATCCTTTCCAGAGGTGAATTCCTAGTCCCCAAGTGACTCTGGAATCTCTTGAGAGCTGCCACCCCCAGGACTCTTAGCTGACACGTGTCTCTGTGATTAAATCCAATTGTAAATATCAGTTTACTTATGGTCTATCCCTTAAGCTGTGGAATAGTTAACAATAACACTAACCTCATCATTTTTTTTTTTTTTTTAAGGAAAGGTGCAAGCAAAAATGAAGGCCAGTAGGCAGATGGGCAGGAAGACAGAAGAAGCATCTTTATTTTCTTCAGTTATTCATCTTGGTTGTTTCCCCCATCCCAGGACAGAAACCCAGGTCCTTGGGATATGTGTGGATTGAGTTTAGCCAGAGGTGAATTTAGCCACCACACCAGCAGGGCATACCTACTCATCTAATCTTACAGAGGCCTGTATAAACTCCCAGACCTGCCTGCACTTAGAAAGTACATGCTCCAATGTCCTTGGAAAACAAACTCCAGGTGTCTGGGCCCCTGAATATCCACTAGCAAGCAGAAAATGGGACTCCAGCCCTTTCTCTCCCTACATTCCTTTGTCTTTACATTTCACTGTTTTCCCACCAAACAAGGTCTATAAAAATCCAAGAGTCCAGAAAAATGGCTGAGTTGGTTACTAAACTTTGCACATGCCTCTCCCAGGACAGCTGGCATGAAGCCTCTTCTGCTGCCCACAATTCCTTTCTCCTGCCTTTATTGTAGAGGGTCAGGGATGCTAACACAATGATGCAAAGAAGATGAAAAGAAGAACCATATTTGGCTCACAGAAATCAGAACTCTGTGGAAGATGTTGGGGTCTCTTATCCACATGCCCAGAGAGTTCAGGCATTTTCCAAACCCTCATCAATGCCAACACTTTCTGCCTCTTTTCCTTGGGAACCAGGAGCAGCAGGCGAAACACATAAGATGCAGCAGGCCCAGGGATACCACCTTTAGAAAACCTGCTGTCAGGTCGGCTCTTGCCTGGTGTCTGGAAACTTGGGCTTGTATCCCCTGGGAATTTGGGTTCCCATCACTCCCAAAATGATACGAGTGACCAAGGTGCCTAAACCTTTTGTACAAACAATGAGCACCGTGCACTTGTTTTCTGCAGAGAGTCTGGAATTTTGCTGTGTTATAGAAGGTGCCCACATGACTGGCTTCCAACATAACCCTTGGACACTGAGTCTCTAATGAGCTTCCCTAGTCAACGCTGTTTCCTGTGTGTTGTCACAACTTATTGTTGGAGGAATTCAGTGAGTCCTGCGTGACTATGGGAAAGGACTCTTGGACTCTGGGACTCTCAGAGGCTTAGGCCTCCTTTCCTCTGAGCATCGCCCACCTGCCTTTTCCTTTTGCAGTTGTGGCTGTGATTAATCGTAGCCATGAGTATGTGCGCCCTGAGGGGTTTAGAGGGACCTCAGGCAATGAGGCAGGGGGCACAAAGTCTGAGGCCTGCCTGTTACTAAAGTAGGCCCACCCTCTAGAGATATAGACCCTAAAAGAAGGACAAAGGGAGTAGTTGCCCGCTGAGTGAAAACCGCCAATCCGAAGTGCAGTTCCAGAATACTTTAGCAGCATAAGAAGGGATCACTGGGACTCCTGAATGCATCGACATACTAGGCATGGGATTGCACCAATCGGGAACCCACACAAAACTGTGACAGAAGATAAAAGCCCCTAGACCCTGACCCACAGCAGGAACCCTCCCTGGGGACCCCTCCTCCTGCAGGGAGTTTGTACTTTCTCCTGTAAATGTTCCTCCACTCTCCCTTGCCTATGTGGTCTGCAAGTTCATTCTTCCAATACCATGAGACATGACCCCACACACCAAGCTACAAACTCAGTATCAGTCCTGTGAGCCGTCCTCACAAATCACAAATTGAGGAGTGCTCTTGGGGGCCCCTCTACAAGGCTATCCGTTTCTATAAATTAGCATGAAGATTTATCTGGAGTCCACCTCCATTTTGAGAGGCATTATTAGCGCCTTTTGATGCCAAAGAAAACAAGCACAAATAAGACAGGCAGTGTGAGTGAGCTTTTGTAGCCAAATTTTTGCCCCCACCCCAGGTCCGAGGACCCCAGTTCTGGGGTTTTACATGGTCCACTCTCCAGCTGTCTTCATCACCTGAGCCACAAAGTCACATGCCAGGGCTGTTCTGTTTTTCTGTTTGTTTGGGGTTTTTTTAAGAAAAAGAAAGGGAGTAGAGGAAGAGTCTTGAACCCGGGTCCTTTATGTGGTTCCTGTGCCAGCAGCTGAGCCAAATGGGCACACCCCCTGAACTGGGATTTTAATGCAGCTTTGTCTGTCATACCCATGCTCCTTGGGTCTGTGACAGTGCAGCAGTCAGACTCATAGCTAAAGGTTGAGAATGCCTCCCATCTTGCCACCCTTTACTCCTTTCCCCTCAATTCTGAACCAGTCCGACAGGACAGGTCTCATAGCACCTAGTGGTGAAATCAGAGGGCGGGAGGCACACATTCTTGGCTTCCACCCTTCCAAAGATAACCTCTCCAGCCTCCCTGGGTCTCAGTCATTCACCCTGGCTACAGCCTTCATCATTTGTCCCTCCCTACACCACCATCCTCCCCCTCAAATCTCTTCTGTGTCTTGCCTAGCACTGTCTTCATCTTCATTTATTTCTGTATGCCTCCTATATGCCTCAGCCATTTAGGGATGGCCCCCAGCTCATTCATTGAGGACATGCTTAGAGTATCTGGTTACCCTGCGTCAGGGACAGCTATGGACATCCAGGAGCAAAGGGAGACACTAATCCTAAGACACTTTCATCTTGTTCCAACTCTGAGGACTTCCAACTTTTTCTCCTTCCTCATGTTTGAATGTGCAGTTCTGAAATCCCAGAAGCAGTAGATCTGGTCGTACCTTCGTTCTTCCCTCTTCTGTTCTCCCACCTGATTGTAAGATAAGCCTCTGCTGTGGTTATCTCCATATCCATCTTCCCAGACCCAGACAAATGTTGCGTGCTGCACAGGAAAATAACATTTTACTGAACCCAATTCTCGTTGATTTAATGGAAAATCCCCATGCCCAAATGCCATGGAAAATTATATGTTTTGCATTAAATGTGTCTCTGTAAAATTCAGTGAATGATCTTGGTGAAGTGGGAAGAGCAATAGGTCTGGGATCCATTAATTTAACATATTTTCTCACTTTTTCTGTTAATCATGTTTCATCAGTGATGAAGGACATCATTTTCTGTACTGTTAAAAAAGAAAAAAAATACTCCCAATGATAACTGTAGGTGGCATCCCAAGAGTAGAGATTTTAAAATTTGAATTTCTGGAAGCAATGAAATGAAGTATTTCTTTAATTGTGAAATACAAGTAAAAGAAGGAAGAAAACTTACTGAAGTCTTATATAAAGAAAATCACTGTTATTAATATTTGAATTTTTTGCAATTTTTTCTATGCTATTTTTATAGTTTGGATCTTAATATAGTACATTTATGTATTAAATATATTTATGAATATTTATATTTGAATTTTTATCATACAATTTCTATATTAATATATTCTTATTATAAACAATTGAAAAATCATAGGGGTTACCAGTCCCAAACTTTCATATATATAGATATATATGCATATAAATACATTATTAACTTGGGATTTTACACATAATTGAGAGCATAGTGAATTAGTACATAGATTCTACTTCAGTCTCCTTAATAGTTTCATAGCATTTATGATATGAAATATTTTATCAGTCTTTCAGTTTCTTCATTAATACACATTTAGGTAATTTTTACATTTTGTACATTTCCTGTTACTAACAGCACTGCATGAACATCCTTGTCATGCATATTTGTGTACATGTGTAAGTGTTTCCTGTAAGCAAACTGTAGAGTCTGCACCTTTCCATTTGGATAGATACTGCCAAACAGCCATCCAAAAGGCTTCATTAGCTTATCTTCTTTAAATGCATAAAGCCCATATTGAACAAAACAGTAGATTTCCCAGTGAAGTCCTGTCCCAGGAGCAGCAGATTAGGGCTGGCTCCAAGGTCCATGCTCCTCACTCACAGATCCTGTGTTATTTTGTCTCCTTGGAGATATCAGGATCACCTTTTGTATCTAGCATATTTCCTCTTTTTTTTTTTTTTTTTTTTTAAGGTGCAGACAGGAATGGAGGTGAGTAGGCAAGCAGGCTGGAAGAGAAAGGAGAAAAGAAGCAAATTTATTTTATTTTTATTTAGTTCAACTAGTTGTTTCCACCCTGGGCCCGGACTCGAACCCAGAGGTATGTGACACGCTCCTTCAGAAGCGACTGACCTAATTGCTGTTCCGCCAGGGCGCTCTGGGCTATTTCCTCTTAAATTCTCCAAGACGAAAGGATGTGAAGGTAGGTCTTAATCCAGACCCAGACAAAGAGCGGCCTTAGGAAAAACCAAAGGGAGTGATTCCCTGTCCAAGGAAGACTGTCTAAGTGAATTCAAGGGGCCCTCACCTTTCTTAACTGCAGAGAGATAAATGATTCAAAGGTAATTTTTTCTTTTGCAAGAGAAGAAAGGGAAAGCCCACAGAAATAACATGTCTGACAGGTCGCCTCATATACACCTAATATACATTATCTATGTTGATCAAAAAAATAAAACTGCCCATTATTTTACCAGTAAAATGGGTCTATTTGGGTATAGTGGAGGAATGAAAATTCAGGAAATATAGAAATGGAGGAACCACAGGCAAATCCAAAGAAACAACAGAGAGATGCTTGGATATATAGGTGAAAAGGGCGTAGCAAACTAGACTTCTACCTCCTGGGAAGTGTAAGGGTAGCTCCTTCCAGTTGGGGCAGGAAAAACAGGTCAATCTAAGCAAAGGACGCCAGTGATAACGCGTCAGAGCTCCCTCTACAGGTCTTCCTAGCACAAATTTTAGTTTAGGCTTCCTTTATTAATGTTCATACTCATGAGTAGCGACATTACTGAATTGTGCTAGGGTTGCTGAAACAAAGTACCACAGACCAGGCAGTTTAAACAACATAAATTAATTTTCTCACAGTTCTGGAGTCCAAGATGAAGGCATCAACTGACTTGGTTTCTCCTAAGGCCTCTTGTCTTTTTTTTTTTTAAAGGAAAGGTGAGGGTAGGGTGGAAGGTGTGCAGGCAGGCGGTCAGGAAGAGAGAGGAAGAAGAAGCATATTATTTATTTTATTTAGTTGTTCACACTAGTTGCTTTCCCCCAGACCCAGGACCTAAACTGAGGGGTATGTATCCTGTGCTTCTAAGGGTGCAATTGACCTAACCACTACTCCACCAAGGCATGCGTGCCAAAGGCCTCTTGTCTTGCAGAAGGCTTTCCCTCTGTGTGAACACATTGCTAGTGTTTCACTGTATGTCCAAATGTCCTTTTTTCATAAGGACAGGACCACTCAGATTGGATTGGGGGCTACCCTAATGACCTCATTTTAACTTAATTAATCCTTGAAATTTCCTGTCTTCAAATACAGTTGCATTCTGAGACGCTGGAGGCTAGGCTATACTAGATGACTTTTGGTTATTCGACCCATAACCTACCGAAATATGTTAGGATTTTATAAGTATCCTACTTGATTGAAAAGCAGTGTCTTACACCAAACCCTCCCTCGCCCCACCCCCCAAAAAAACCCCAGGTATTTGAGCTGCAGATTGATACAGGTTGATATACTGTCAAGGCTGTTAAAGGAAATCCATAAGATCTGTTTTCCTTGAAAATGTATCTGTAAAACCTTGTTAGAGAATGCAAAGGCCAATAAAACATGAGTGCATGTGTTCTACTTGACTTCCAAACTCATTCCCAATCTGTTTGCCACTTCTAAGCTTCTAAGCCCCTAACACCTTTGCATTTTCTATGAGAACTAGAAAATTAACAACTATTTACTATGGTAGTGAGCACAAGGAGTCCAAAGGTGCATATTTAGGATGCTGTTTTTAGGAGTTCAGTTTCATGTGAGGAACAAGAGTTATATACACACTCAATATACTCCAATGTGAAAACTGTCATCCTACTTTCATAGACACATGCTATTAGACCTTGGAAGAGGGAGAAATTCATTTTTGCCTGGGTTTAGGAAAGAAAAGATATTTGAGCCTTGACAGTGTAGAATTTCCCAAGGTAAAGAGCAGGTAGAACAAGGACATTTGTTCAAAATATATCAGCACTGTGATGATAAAGTGACAAATAGGAAATAGTTAATATCCATCAACAGACAATATAAATAACCATATTTTCATTTGAAGAATATCACTCAACAGTTAAAATTACTGAACAAGAGCTAGAGTCTTAATTTGGATAAATCTTAAAAAAATAGTTGAGGGCAAAAACGCAATTTATAAATGAATACAACTAGTTTGCTATATAACAGGAGGCTGTGTAACTCAATGATTGGGTATATTTCTGAAGTTCCCTTGCTGGGGTGCTCACCTATTAATGAGAGCTCTTAACAGGACATCTACAGGGCTATAGTGAGATTTAAGGAAGTAATATTTAAGGAAATTAAAGGATGTAAAATTTAAGGAAATAATAAGTGAGTAAAGCACTTAAAAGAGTGCCTGCCACTCAATAAATGTCAGCTAGTATCACAGGGGTATAAAGTTTTAAAAGGAGCACCACAATATTTTATGGCGTGGTACATACACATATACCAAAGTTTATAAACATCTAGAAAGATGACAATCACCAAATTTAGAATAGTGGTTGAATCTGCGAAATAGAAAAGAAAAGATATTAGGAGAGAAAAGGAAAATGCTTCACCTACATTGGCATGCTTTATGTTTCAAATTGGTTAATAACTCCGTGTTTTTCCTTAGATTGGTATGCTATATACCAAATACTTCATAAAAATCTCATCTGTCTGATCCATTCCATCATTCAGATCTCCACTCAAAGATTCCTCCCTCGGCACTCATTTTATTCTTTTTTAAAGGAAAGGTGTAGACAGGAATGAAGGCTGGTCCCCGGATCCCCTCCCAGCCCCAAACCCCCACTGGAACCCAGGGGTATGTAGCCTACCTCCTTCGGAGACCATTATGCTACCGCCTGCTCCTCCAGGACGCACCCCTTGGCACTCACTGTAAAGAAGCACCCTTCCTCTAACAACCGTACTCGTACAGCAATGGGCTATGACTCTGGGGGGCTTTAGTTGTTTTTTGTTTGTTTGGTTTTGGTTTTTTTTAAAGAGGAAGGCAGGCTGGCCAGAATGCAGGCAGGCAGCAGACAGGAAGGAAGAAAGTGGAAGAAGAAGCATTTTATATTTAGTTGTTCGTTTAAATTGTTTCCTGGGTTCCCAGCATGAAGGGCGCGAACGTGAGTCCTGGTAAACTGGACCGTTCTTCAGGCTCGGGCTTAACACCTGAGCCATCAAGGCGTGCCTTACTATTATTTGATTGGAATTCTCTGTCTTAGCTAAAAACTACACTCCCAAAATCATTTCAAGTCCTCAATTCTTTTTTTTTTCTGGGTGGGGGCGGGGTGTCGGGAGACTGGCCCGGTGAGTGATGAATGAATGAAAAACCCTTTCCCCATTTTCAGGACGCCTTTTGAGGCAGACTGTCGGGCAGAAGTAGAATAAAGTTTTAGGAGGGGCAGGAAGATTGGAGTGTGTTAAGAAGCGGATGCAGATCTGGATTAGAAAAACGGAGTGGGGCTGCGAGTTTGAGGGCAGCCTTTCGAGATTTCTAAAGACTGGCGGTGAGTGGAGAAGCAGGAAGTCCGAGCGCGTCGCGGGGCGGGGTCTGGAGGTTGGGGCGTGGTCAGATTCGGGGCGGGGAGTGTGGGCGGGGCCTGCGCCCGGGAGTTGCGCGGCGCGGCGGCGGAAGATGGCTGCAGCTGAGGCCGCGGACACTCAGCTGATGCTCGGAGTCGGGCTGATCGGTGAGGACGCAGACGCCCCACTCCGCAGGCCCGCACCCCACTTCCGCCTCAGCCTCTGTCTGGGCTCCGGGCGGCCCCTGCTTCCTGAACCCCCGGCGCTGTCCGCGGTGGGAAGGGCGCGGCCCCTTCCATGTTGGGCCTGGGCTGGGGGCTGCGGGGCCCAGCCTCCTCGCGGGGGCCCAACCCTGGCCCTGTCCGACCGCGGCCTCGCGTGGGACCCACCCGAATGGGCGGCGGAACCCTGGGACCACTCAGGTCTCGGAGGGAGTCCTGGCCCTTCAGGGCTGTGGACGAGCCCGGACGCGGAGGTTGATGGAGCTCCGGCCGCCGCGAAGGGGCAGCTGCGCAGGCAGGGCCCCGGCTGGGCCCAGAGCCGTGCGGCGGGGAGGCGGCCGGACCCGGGAGCCATGGTGACTGCCCGTCGGGCGCCCAGCTGGCCGGGATTTCCGGATCGAGCGGTTCAAACGCGAAGGCCGCGGTGCGGATGCTGTGTTGCACGTTGAGTGGATCATCTCCCGTTTAAGTCCTCAACCTTGGCTGCAGGGGCTGTGATTGATGTTTGATGCCCACTTTGCGGAGGAGCGGTTGGAGGCCCAGGCTGTCATTGTGCGCAGAGGCGCGCTAGGAAGGGGCGGAGCCAGGATGGTGGGGACCCCTGCAGCTTACCTTAGAGTCCCCACTCATCCCAGTGGAGAAGTCGCGTGTCAGAATGGAGCTCATCCTTGTGGCAGGACTGCATAATTACATTTGGTGGGCTCCCGATTACTTTGGAGAAATTAATGGGAAGGGAAGTCCCTTGGGTTCCCGGGGCAGGATACCCGCCGAGCTATGTTTCAAGGACGGATGTTTGAAGGAGCCATTCATTCGGATAGGCGACCGTGAGCACTGGATTGCTTGACAATGCCGATTCCCTGCGGGCCTTTGTCCTTTTAGAAAGTATTATTCTGTTGGGATTTTCACACAACCCTAAACTCTCTCCGTGTAATGTACAAGAATATCAGGTTTAGCAAAACCAATAAAAACATAGAGAAATGTGCTGATTACTTTTCAGTGCGTTTATCTGGGAACAGTTTCCCGTATTCTTTTCTAATGTGATTTTAAAATTGCTTCAGAGTAAAACCTAAGTACTTTAGGCCTCTTAGTTCTGCTGGAAGGTACAGTTCTCCTTGAAGGTATTACTGAATTAAAGTGGAGTTAAATTCTGACTTTATCTGTAACAGAAGGAAAAGATGACATACAACCATATTTTCAATTCTATTTTTTTGTTTTTAAAGTAAAGGTGGAGGCAGGAATGGAGGCAGGCAGGAAGAGAGGAGGAAGAAACATCCATTTATTTTATTTAGTTGTCTATCTTGGTTGCTCCCCCAGGCCCTGGTTCTCGAACCTGGGTCCTTGGGATGTATGTGGACTATGTCTAGTGGCCTCATCTGCTAGGGACAAGGTGTGCCTTCAGTTCAGGTTCTAAAATTTTTATGTAGACAAGCGTTTTAAAAAGTTTTGTCTCAAAATAATGGGAGGAGACATGCCCCTCCCCCTTTTGAACCAGAAAGGTCAGGTGTTGATGCTGAAGCTGAGTGGTGGAGATGGGAAATTCATTTTATTGTTTTCTTTTTCACATACTTGATATTTTCCATAGTAATAGTGGCTTATAAGTTTACAGATCAAAATCTGAACTCTTACGCTTTGGAATATTTTTGTGTTTTTGAAAATATATACAGTAGTTGTTTCTCTAAAGTTTAGGCTGTTTTTGCTGTGAGTTCTTATTATTAGCAGATTGCTCCTATTTTGTTACTGAGGTTTACGTTGATGAAACTTCACATGTGACCTTTATGATGATGATTATTAAAAATGTAGATATAGAATTTATACAACCAGTATGTAACTTGATTTGAAAGATAGTTCAGTTTTTCACCTCCAGTTCTGTTTTTAAACAAATAATTTCTATGTATTTATTAAATATCCTTCCAACCAACTACGGGCATACATTTTTGAGAATTTGTGTGGGAGGATATAGGGAAGACTTCTAGCAAACCTCCTGAAAGCCTTTAGGAAATTTAGGGCTAAATTTTCACTCAGGTGACCTAAAACTCCTGGAAAAGAGAGCTAGATAATATGACCAATATAGGTAGGTGGGATTTTGGGGCCTCCCATGCTCTGGGTTGCTTTGTAAAATGGGGTTTGAAAACTGATTCCGTTAAGTGCTTCTGAGTAACCAATCAATTCACTTCCTTGCTGCTGTTTGACATTCTCACAGTGACCATCTTTCCACCGTAGAAAAGGACACAAATGGAGAAGTTCTCTGGGTGTGGTGTTACCCTGCCACGACAGCTACTTTAAGGAATCTGCTATTGAGAAAATGCTGCCTTACGGATGAAAGCAAACATCTCCATCCCTTCGTCTTTGGTCAGTACAGAAGAACATGGTTTTATATCACCACAGTTGAAGTCCCAGATTCTTCAGTATTAAAAAAGGTATGACTGCATAAAGATTAGAAGAAAAAAAACATTAAAGTGATGTAAGATTTTTTCCAGTAGTTGCTAACTTTAGGCTGCATTATTCACAAAACCTTCTTGAAATATATTAAATATGATTTTCACAAGGAATGTTCTCTTTCACTTTTCACTCTTGTTTATTGTCTAAATATTTAATGGTATATATTTCTTTATATGACTGACTCTGTTGTTGGTGTAGTTAATGAAACCTTTCCAGGTTATAGTCTGATAGATGAGAAATGTAGAAATAGTTTCAAAGCCATGGCTCTGATTAAAGTGGGAAGAAGTATTTTTTCCATAATTAAAAATTAATTTAAAGGATATATTTATCTTTGTCATAGTTAAAAAAAAGTTTCCATTTGTGGATAAGGATATAATAAGATTAGAAAGGATAATTAAGGAAACTCATGTCAGTAGACTTTTTGTGTGTCTCATTTGTTATGAGTAGCATCAATGTGACATATTGAACACCATGTAGTCAAACAACCAGCAGTAGTTTTCAAAGAATGTTGCAAATAGGTGACTGAGTTCCTGGCATCTGAGAGGGGACTTCTTTTCCCTCTCCAGGGCTAATTTTATAGCCAGTAATCAAGCTGCATGTTCAAGATACTCAATTTAAGGAGCTACATTTACAACAATAGGAAGGCAACAATTTAGAGACTGTTAGAGGTTTAAGACAAAACAGAGGTTCATAGAAAATTTGAATTTTCAAAAAGAGAGGTTTCAAGGTGTGTCCTGGTGGCCTAGCAGTCCACTACCCGCTGGGAGCAGTCCTACATACACCCCAAGGCCTCGGGTTCAAGACCTGGGGCTAGCAGGGAACAACCAATATGATCAACTAAATAAAAATAAATAAAGTGCTTTCTTTCTCTTCTCTCTCATGCCTGCCTACTCACCTTTATTCCTACCTGTACCTTTCCTGTGGAAAAAAAAAAAAAAAAAAAGCAGTGTGTTATATAGTCTTTGGTTTATGCTAAGTTCTTCCTGAAAAGTCTTGATGGATTCTCAAGTATATTTATCCACACTTTGCACTTCAGACTACCAAAGTATAGCAATATTAATTTTGAATCTTTTTTTTTTTTTTTTTTGGATTTGAAAAACAGCAAATTTTGAGATAGTTTTGACTTTAAAATATGATTTTTTTTTTTTTTTTTTTTTTTTTAAGGAAAAGTGCAGGTAGGAATGAAGGTAAGCAGACAGTCAGGCAGGAAGAGAGAGAAAGAAGCATTTTGTTTTATTTCTATTTAGTTTTTCACACTGGTTGTTCACCTCCACCCCCACCCCCACCCCCGAACCTGGGACTCGAGCCCAGAGGTATGTGGCTTGCCCAAAATATGATTTTTTAAATGTATTTAAGAGCTTTGCTTTTTATAAAGTTTTGAACTTTGTCTCAATGGGAATACTAGGTAAACGATTATTAGAAATTTATGAAATAAGAGACATCATAAATAAATGAGCAACGGCGCCTTTTAGGTTATGTAGCACTTTACAGGTAACTATTTCAGGAACTGTGTGATTGTTACTGTGTGACTTTTACTGAGTGGGATTTCCATCCAGCTATTTATAAATGAAAAAAATTGCTAAATGGGTGGATCCAATATGGCCATCCTAATTCTGCTTTGATGAGGTTAGGGGACTTTAGATTTAAACTCCATTTTTAAATTTGGAATGTTTTTGTGTTTTTGAAAATTTCTAACTCTAAAATGATTGCATTTTTCAGTGGAAAATTAAATGCATACATACATACTTTATGTGCTTTGTCTACATATATACACATAGAAAAGTATAAAGAAGCAAGTGAGGACTTCGTTACATTTTGGTCTTTTCCTTTTAATGCTAGTGTGTTTTGTACAAGAGTTTTTGTTAGAATATAGTAATAAAAATTAATTATATTAAAGTGTCTTTAAAAAGTGTACTTTTTTGTTTTTTTGTTTTTTTTGGACAGGTGACTCATTTTTCTATTGTTCTGACCGCCAAAGATTTTAACCCAGAGAAATATGCCGCCTTCACTAGGATATTGTGTAGGTCTGTATGAAAACTGTACTAAATGCTAATATACAAAATGAAGATCTTACTCACTAGTTACATAGTGAATTTCTACACTGAGAAAGCAAATTTCAACCCTCTTATCTCCCCAATGTATTCTTTTGTGCCTCTCCAAAGACTGTTTTATAAAGAGGAACTTTAACTTTCTCTTCTTCAGTAATACTTCTCTCATTTGGGAAAATGACAGCGGGAGGAGAAAAAGCTGTTTGCACAACTATCGTGGTTCCTGGGTATTTTGAGTCACTTGATACTTTTAGCGTATTCATTCACTTCCCATCTAGGACTTCCTTAGCAGGATGGGTAAGTTAAGTGCTTTATAAGCTAGTCCATTCGTTTCAAGGTCTGTGCATGGGAGTCATTTTAGGGAATGTCAGTGGGTATTCTGTATTAGATTAAAGTGAAGGAAAGCATTTCTTAGCTGGAATGCTGAGGAGCTGAAAAACTACTTAGTTACTTGTGATTAGCAAACTTCCTTAGTTTTATCCCAGCTGTTGACAAATTCACCTAAGGTATACCAGTGTGTTTTCGTGTGTTGATCAGTATATCTTGTAGACTTAATGACATTTTTTATGTTAGAAACATGGGCTTTTCCTTTAATTAAGGCTTTTGCAGGACTTTAGGTTTTGTTTTGTTTTTTGATTTTTTTTTTTTGTCAATCTTCTCATTAGAAAGAACTATAATTCTAGGTGTAATGTATTACCTTCAGCCCTCAGGCTTAATACCCAATAAGTAGTTTTTTGGGGCGGGGGGAACAAGGGGAATTGTTTTTGTTTTTCTCACCATCAGCCTGATTCATGGTTGATGCTTACCATTTTTTATGTGTAGGTGCGCACACACACACAGTTTATGACTACTTCTCATTACCTAAGGATTTTAGTTAGGTTGTATTTTGACAAAATGAAGGTTTACTCCAGATAAAGGTTTATTCCAGAAACCTTGAACTGAAAAGACACTGCAAGGGTGTTTCTGCATAAACATCGTACTCTGGTTTCATTTGGTCAAGTCGGGGTTAGGTTGGTCGTCTGAACTTACAGGGGATGATTTGGGTCCAGGAAGCCAAGGCTGCTTTGGACGCCTCTTCCCGTCCAGAGGGAGACTGGAGGGTTTCTCAGCTCTGCAGCCCCTGCCTTGTCACACTCTGGATTCCCTTCTGTCACAGAGCAAGAGAAACTTGTCAGCTACTTCCTCTGCCTCCCTCCCTGTCACCACACTCATGCTGCTGCTTGTGCTTGCACAAACCCTAGTGCTTGGGCACACACACTCACAGGTGTCTGCATGCAGATGTGCACACGTAGATGCTTTCCTACTCTTTTTTTTAGAAAGGCACTAAAGGTCCAAGAGGAAGCATTTTTAAGGAAGGAAGGAGGAAGCACTTTTGTTTATTTATTGTGGTTGCCCACCCCAAACCCGGGTCTCAAATCTGGGTCCTTGGGCTGTACAGCTGGTGCCCTAGCCCTTGAGCCACCAGGGTGTACCTCACAGGTGCTTTTCAGTGATAATGAGGTTCCCAAGGGGCGCTCTCCATTTGGGCGGGCGAGAGGAGCAGGCGGTGCACAGCAGCAGTGCAGCCCTCATGGGAGGGGCTCATGCCAGGTAGGAGGTCTGGGTCAGCTGCCAGGACCCCCTTCATCTCCTAGCCCCTGCAGCTAGTGGTCCTCGTAGGGAACCAGAGTCCCACTACATTTGGAATCAGTGTCCAGCCAACATGATAGCTTGTTGAGTATCCATCTGAACCAGGTTATGCACTTCTTTGTTTTCCTACAGTGATTCTGGGGGATCCCTCCCTCTGTTCCATCACCATGGCCCAGGGTTGTCACACATCATCTTATCCCACCTTCCTCTGGCTCCTTGTCTGTATAACTGCGTTGTTTCTATTTTGTCATTTTGATAGCATTTTCATATTTTTGTTGTTGGTTGTAATGTAAATACATAGTTAAAAAAACACAAACAGTACTGAAGGGTATATAGTGAAAACAAAGTCCCAGCCTCCCCTTTCTAGCTCCCAGTTCTGCCTCCTGATACTCACCCCAAGTCAGTTCCTGCGCCTGCTTTATTTATAGCCTGCTGGCTATATAAGCACGTATGAGTTCATGGGTTTGTGTTTTATTTAGTTGGTAGCTTACCATCTTCTTTGTTCTTTATAATTTTTTTCCTCAAGTTATACATTTACGTAATTTTACAACACTGACAAAATTTGGTAAGCAGTTTAAACACTTGCTTTTTTCTTTTCATTTACAATAAATATAATTTTCAGGTGATCTTAGATAGTGATTTTATTTTCTTCGCAATATCCTATCCTTTCTGCTATTATAAAAGGCCCAAATAGACCCAGTCATGCTTCTCAAGCAAAATTTAGATTTAGTTACTTACAGGAAGAGCTTTCAGGGGAAGGGACTGATTATACCTGTGAACGATAACTGCAGCCAATTTCCTGTCAGCATTTTCTAGCATTTTCTAGAATTTTAACTTGATGAATGTAGCTAGTGTGCATTTATCATCAGAAACTTAAAAGAGTTTGATTTCTTAATTTTCTAAATATGGCTATCTCTGAGAGCTCTGTTAATAAATATCAGTTCTGCAACTAATTACTGCTTTCTCTGTGAACAGTGATCCTAGCAATAAAACATTATGACTAAGCATACCAGTTGTGAGTGTAAGACATAAAAAGAGCCAAGCATACAGTATTCTTGAGAATAATGGGGCCCCAGAAAGTCCATAGTTCATTCTTTTCCTGAATGGAGTTCAGCAGATTTCCCCAAACCTAAGGAGAGAACTGACTTCAAGGGATTATTGAAGGCTTTGCAAGTGTTTAGATTTTTAAATGCAGTTTGAATGAATAGATTATCATGTCCTGAAAAGACTTGGGCATTCAGAAGTTGGCTCAGGTTCTTTAGAAAGAATCCGTGCCTGGCCTGGGTATGTTTCTCCATGTGATTTACGGGAAATAAAGTCCTGATTGCTTTTTGTCCTTTCTTCCAGGCTATACCTGAAACACGGGAGTCCAGTTAAAATGATGGAGAGTTACATTGCAGTTCTCACAAAGGGGATATGCCAGAGTGAAGAAAATGGCTCTTTCCTTAGCAAGGATTTTGATGTTCGAAAGGCATACCTTGCAGGCTCCATAAAAGGTGAAAAATTTTTTAAATAACCCAAAACAAAAGAAGAAACAAAAACCCATCCGAGAGGATTCCATCCTAACAACAAAATCCCAAAGTCAAGGACAGTCTCGCATTAGCCTTTCTTGTTCCATCTTTGCCTGCATTCTTTTCTATATAATATGTTTTCTATTCAGGAGTTGCAGTCCAACTGCCACATTTCCTTAATTGGTTAGAAATGTGTCATAGGAAAGCAGATTTTTGTGGTCCATTCTGTGTGATTTTTTTTTTTTTTTTTTTTTTTTTTTTTTTTTTTTTTTGATAGAAACACTCTTACCAGTGAGCTGAATTTCATAGCTCAAGGGCTCCACGGGCTTCCATAGTTTTTCCTTTTCTTAGTTCCTACCAGTTACTTTTACGTTCTGGAGAGCTTCAGTCTTTGAATCAGAGTTCCTAATTCAACTCCCTCCTGACTGGAAAATCTGAAATGACAGAGACAGCCCAGGGCTATGCCTCCGACTTCAGGGTCCTTGAAGGGGAGGAGAGGGGACTCAAGGACAGTGCTGGTCGTCATTCCTGTCCACAGCACCGGTCTGCCTGTGCTCCCAAGCTTGCTGCTCTCTGGTTTCTGAGCTCCTCATGAGGTGTCTGGTATTTGTCCTGCTATTTGAAAAGGACTGAAGTGATGACTGGGGGTGGAGAGGTGATCAGTGGTCATTTCTTAAAACAAAGTTTTCATGCTACAGAAAGATGCTGATTCCCCTTCGTACATTTATTCCACTTCCTTGTGAGTTTGGCTTCACCTCTGTATCCAGAGAGGCGGGTATAGGCAGCTGAAACACTCATCCTGGGCAGCAGATATATGGATTGATTTGCCCAGTCACTAAGTCAGGAACTTCTTATAACACTGACATGCACTCAGTCTCTGTATTGAAAATAGAGACAAGAACTCTTGCTAATAACAACTTTTCCCATATAGATGGTATATAATTCCCTCCTCAGACAAGGCTTCATTGTAGAGATCAGAAATAGGAGGAGAGAGAGACGCTTATGCACATGAGAGCAACAGCATGGAGAATAGGAGCTCGTTTTACTGTATGCCCTGCTTGTGGGCACGAGAGTTTTAAAATTAGTAGGTAGATTAGATCAGCAGTTTCTATGAGCTGGTGATCAGCAGTTTCAGAGGAGGGAATTCTGTTTCCTTGGTGGGTCCAGAAAATACCTAGAGATCTCAAAATGCATATGTTAAAAAATGTCCCTGCTCTTTTGCTTTCTATACATAGGGCTTTTATCGTTTAGTTGCTTATAAAGTTGTAGAGTAATATGTTCTGCAGTAATTCCTGGGGACCAGTATGCTAAAGATTTAAGCTGTGTAGCTTAATAATAAAGTGGTTGGGACTTGAAATGAGGGCAGGGGTCGGTTATAGTTGGATATTGAGGGCAAGGAAGTAAAGCCACTGTACTTTTCTGTCTCATTTTCTCCCTGAGAGATTTCATCGTCATTCTTGCTGTCAAGGGGCTGTTGACCCAACCTGCCCAGAGGAGTAGAAATCTCTCTTTGCTGTAGCTAAGTGATGGCAGGCCTCTCCTTTGTCCCTTCCAGCTGTAGGTTGGCATCCTTGTAAGAATATTTCCCTGGTCTGACATTGCTGGAGTCTAGAAGTTTCCCTGGCACCCTCATAGGTCACATCTCGTGGCTACCAATTCTTGGCAGACCACACAAAGTAGAAAAATAAGAATTCCCAAGTAAAACTGAATAAGTTCTGAGCTTGGTCTCCCCCAGAAGCTCATTCCTCCCAAGCAGGCTTCCTTTAATTTTTTTATGTTGTTCTTCTCATTGAATCCTTTTAATACTTAATATTCCTCTGAAGATCCTCTACAGAAATGCAGCATTCGGAGCCAATGACTTTGTTTCCCTTGCTGGACACAGTCTATAGCCCAGCAGTTTGCAAGAGTATAATCCCAGAGATTGACCCTTCAGGGTTCAGAAGGGCACCGGCCCCTCTGTATGATTTGCTAATTCCTGGAGCTTGCGTGTGACCCTGTTCTGCTAGACAGTGGTCTGTCTTCAGAAGCCCAGGAGTGGCCTGAGGTCCAGAAGGCAGACAGTTTTAGAAGGTTCTTGAGTATTCCTGAGTTTGGAGAACTAGACTGTCAAAAAAGGCAGAATTTTAAGGGGATAAGAGTGGGGATTAATTGTCTCAAAATGATTGGAGGCAACGCATTCATGGAATCATGTAAGTGAGTCTATAATACTATGAAGGTTTGTACATGTGGAATCTTGGCCCATTTCCTGTAATTGTGAGGAAAAAGCATGATTCCAAAAGATATTTAACCATTTAATGAAACCTGAGCAGACACTGTAACTACAATTCGATATCCATAAAAGTATTATTGAAACATTTATTTTCTCTTCACCTGGATCCTAATTCTACCAAGTAATTCCAGTAAAAGTATTTGTTTATAAATTAAGTTTAGCTTTAATGTATCTGGTTGTTATTTGCATAAGCACAGTAGGAATAATCATGTAGCCCCTCTTGGTTTGCTTTGCTGGAATTTTCATAAGGAGACTAGATTGAACACTCAACCCAATGTATTTAATTGCAGTAATACTATCATTTCTTTTGTTTTAAGACATCGTATCTCAGTTTGGAATGGAAACTATTATCTTACAAACAGCACTGATGCTAAAGAAAAGAATTGTCGTCTATCACCCCAAAATAGAAGCTGTCCAGGAGTTTACCAGGTATTGTCTCAAATCATTGCGAAGTGTAAACTTCGTTGGCAGCCAGCTTGGAGCACTGGATGTTACTGTCCGCTCTGTTCTGATGCACATTTGGTATAAATAGAGTGTGTTAGGCCAGAGGTGCAATACCATTGCATCTGATGTTTCAATTTATATTTAGTAGTTCAAGGTCACTGAATTTGGACAGGTTCTACTTTAAATTTAGAAGTGTGAGTATTCTAGAGCAGGAAGTTTGCAAACTTCTCTCTGCCAGTCAGTATTTCAGACGTGTAGGCTATGTGGCCTCTGGCCCAGCTGCTCGCCTCTCCCAGGTAGTGCAGAATCAGCTGCAGAGAGACGGAGGTAATGAAGGATCCTGTGGCTTTCTCGGCAGCAACTCTGGGCCATAATTTCTTGACCCCTGCTTTAGGTAAATTCTTGTAAGTCTGTTTACTTTTACCACAGACTCTTATTTCTATAATAAAGTTTTGGTTTAAAAAATTTTTTTCTTTGCCAAATGTTACTTATTCTTAAATTCTTTTATGAAAGTAGAGGAACTGGCGCACCCCGGTGGCTCAGGGTCTGCGGCTTCAGGGTGGTCCACATAAAGCCCAAGGACCAGAGTTTGCAACCCAGGGGCGGGGGGAGCAAACAAAATGAATGAATGAATGAATGAATGAATAAATGCTGCTTCCTCCTGTTTTCCTGTCTGCCTGCCTCCTACTTGCCTTCATTCCTGTCTGCTTTCATCTTCTTTAAAAAGGGAAAAAAGTGGGGGAAACTAGCATTTGTGCTGTTTGCTGTATTGCAGGCATTGTATATGTTGCCTTAAATTATTCAGTGTATTCGTGACAGGACTCCTGCAGGAGTGTGCCCTGTGGTTCAGGCTGCTGAGACTGTCGGACCATGTAAAGCCCAAGGACCCGGGTTTGAAACTTGAGGGAAATGCCAAAATAAACAACTAAATAAACAACTATCTAAATAAAAAATACTTATTTTCTCCCTTTCTTTCCATCTTCTTTTTCCTTCCTCCCTTCCTTCTTCTCTTTAAAAAAAAAAGAACCCTACATGGAAGAACTGTTACTCTGTTTTATGGATGAAAAAAATTGAGCTTAGAGAGGCTAAGTGGTTAGAAATGGAAAGAAGAAAGGCCTGGTCATCAGAGAGACCTGGGTTAAAATCCTCGATGGAACTCGTTAGCTCTGTGACCACATAAAAGACGCTTTGTGTTCCTTTGTCTGTAAAAGAAGATGGAAGGAAATAGCTGCCTCACAGCCTTGTTGTCAGGGTCGGAGAGAGTCTGGGTAAAGCGCACCGTGTGCCTTGTCCACAGTATGTACTTTAGAAATGATTCTGTTAGCAGTGCGACGACCTTAGGTGGTAAGAGGGCTGGAATTTTCATCTTGCTTTTTCTGACCCTGTATTTTTCCATCTCATTACCCTTTTCCTCTACACGTAGGCTTCCGAAGCTGGGGTTTCTGCTGCAGCTTCTGAGACATGTAGCAGGGCACCAAAGGGTTTCACAAAACGCTTTGTGGTAAATTTGTCACATCTTCCTGCAGTAGTGGCTAAACTGCAAGGTGTTATTTTATTTATTTGTTTTGAAGGAAGCCTATTTTGTATAAAAACAAACACAAAATGACATTCAGGTTTAGAGATATAAAATGAGAAAGTTAAAAGTCTCGCTTGCAGGGCCCACATTGGGTTTTACCCTCACGCTCCCTCCTCGAGGTAGTCTGCAGGGCGTGGTGAGCGTTGGAAGATAAGCTTTGCCACCACAGAGATCTTGGAAACTTCACTTTGGGCTTTTTGTAGCTAATCTGACCCCAAAAAGCCCAGCTTAAAACATTGCTTTATTTTCATTTGAATTCTGGAAGTGCTGACACATTGTGGTGTGGGGGTCCCCTCCCCAATGGGGATTCCCCCTCATTCCCCCGGGGAAGAGGGCAGAGGAGGATGATCGTCTGAATTCTTGCCTTGATTCCCCAGGACTCTGCCCGCCCTGGTGTGGCACCGGCAGGACTGGACCATACTGCATTCTTACGTACATCTCCAAGCCGATGAGCTGGAAGCCCTGCAGATGTGCCCAGGTAGGCAAGCGACCCTGGGCAAGGGGGCGAGCAGACCAGCCAGGGTGAGATTTGGTTTTGGGGATTGGTGTGTGTATTCCTAAGGGGAGTATTGATCGTTTATTACTTCTTTTTTTCTCTTTTTTTTCAAGGAAAGATTCAGGCAGGAATGAAGGTGACTAGACAGGCAGGCAGGACAAGAGAGGAGGAAGAAGCACTTCATTTTATTTAGTCGTTCACACTGTTATTTCCGCCCCCCGGACCTGGGACTAGAACTTAGGGGTATATGGCTTGGGCTTCTTTGAAGGTGACTGACCTAACCATTGCTCCACCAGGGTACGCCAAATGCAACTTATTTTTAACTCATAAAGTACTCATCTTGAAAGTCTCCTTATCAGTGATTCGATTTAGACTTTATTTTTTGCCTTTCCGTATTTTTTCTTAAAGGAAATGTTAAAACTTTTTAAATGATGTTATATAATCACTTTCAATAAAATTTGGCAATGATTTAATAACACAGTATTGCTGATGTCTACCAGAGCCCTAATTTTGTAGTGACACAGATTTTTCAGTTTAATGTTATGCCCTTTATACTTTCTGTTGTTGTTAAAGGCAAGGTGCAGGCAGGATGAAGGTGAGCAGAGGCAGGCAGGCAGGAAGAGCGAAGGAAGAAGCCCTGTATTTCACTTGTTCATCTTGGTTGTTCCCCTGCCCTTGGGACACGAATCCCTGGGATGTATGTGGACTGTGTCAGCCAGAGGCAGCTGACCAAACCTCTACTCCACCAGGGCCTACCAAATATTTATACTTGTGCAGTCTTTAAAAGGGTCCTTTCATAAAATGATGATAGATGGTAGGGCCTTCGTTATTACTTTTTCAGTTATGAAATATTTTTACATAAAATAATGTTGTATTTATACAAGTTATAAAAATGAAACATTCATGGACTCACCGGAGTTCATCATTCTTGACCTGAATAGCAAGGCTGTACGAGTTTCTTCAGGCTTTTTACAGCATCTGAATAAAACCCCGCCCTGCACAGCTCATGTCCCCTGAACAAATAAAATCATGAAGAAAAGCTGTTGATGCATTCTTTTGACTAACTTCTCTTTTGATATGTTCACACTATGATGGCTTCCTACTCCAGTAATGGCCTCTGTAACACAGGTTACATCGCCGGGTTTGTCGATTCAGAGGTGAGCAACAGATCAGACCTCTACGACGTGTTCGTGAACCTGGCAGATAGTGAGATTACCATCGCTCCTCTTGCAAAAGGTTAGTTCTCTGCTCCATTCTGTTATTGACATAACATGGAAGCCAAGCAGTTGTATTTTTAGGCTGATTGTCTAAAACCAATATTTGAGGGCCTGCTTAACTTTGTACTGAAGCTGGAGGGATTTTTGTGGGACTAGAACACAGTATATATCTTATAGACCTGGTCATGTTAGCAACACGTTCTGTGTGCTTTTACCGCAAAGTATATATGACCTGTTTCTCAATTTTTTTCTATTTAAACAAGATATCTATTGCTGCCTAACAAATCACTTCTAAACCTAGTGATTTAAAATAACAGTTATTACCAGAGAGAGAGACCACAGTGCCTATCATGATGTCAACTTGGAAGTCATACACCATTACTACCTCCATATTCTTGCTATTAGAAACAAGTCCTTAAGTCAGTGCATATTTAAGGGAGAGAAGGTGGGCTCCACCCCTTCCTTGAAGGAAGGCGCCCCACAGAGTGTGTAGACATTTATCACTACACCAGAGTTGAACGTGACTCTTGTGTGGAAAATCTTTTTGAAGAATTTCTCAATAAAAGAGGAGGAATGAAAGTATTCTTGGAGCTAATGATCAAAAAAGGATGTCCTACCATCACAGCGTCATCTCTGGCAACTTTAAATTGTCCTAAATTACAGCTACAAAAAGTGAGAAAGGGCACGCACTGTGACCTGGGCAGCTAAGGGGCAGAACATAAAGTCTAAGAACCTGGGTTCATGACTGGGCCAGGGAGAAGTGGGGGAACAGCAGAAAGAAAACAAAATGTGGCAAATATTGGGTTAAATGTATGAGGTAATTTTAAAAAACTTATCCTATACATTAAAATAAACTTATATGTACCGGTTCCCCAATATGTGCAGATATATATTCCTCAGATACATGTCAACACACCTTGCTCTCCACCAAATCGCTAGGTGATTCTTAAACATTGTTCATTGGACTCCACCACCACTTATCCTTCCACCCCATTCCCCCATTAGTAACCTCAGTTCTATTGCAAGTGTCCAAGCATGGGTTTTATTTCATCTGTTCCTTTGTTTTTTACTATTCACGTTCTACCGATGAGTGAGGTCATCTGGTATCTATCTTCTTTTGACTTGTTTCACTTAGCATAATCCCTTCTAGTTCCATCCATGTTTATTCAAATGACAAGATTTTATCTCTTCTAAAGGCTGTGTAGTATATTTCATTGTGTATATGTTCATATATGTGATATAAATTGCTTATTTTTAAAGGAAAGGTGCAGGCAGGAATGAAGGCGAGTAAGCAGGTAGTTAGGAGGAGAAGAAGAAGAAGCATCTTTAATTTTTCTCCTAAAAGTGGGAGCAACAGAAAGCTTGGTTAGGGATTATTGTCAACTAGATGTGAGGTTTTTATTTAGCAACCTCAAATTAATAGAACCCGAATTTGTTTTCATTCACTTTAAAATTACAACATAATGCATGTTCATGGTGAAAAATTCAAGACAGAATCAGATATTTAGGAAATACTGCCTTTTGTCAAGCCAAAGACATGGAAAACTTTTAGCTGCGGCTGGAGCCCCAACGCATCTGCAGCACCAGGACCAGAAGTGGCGGCCGTCTCCCTGCTCCCTCTGTCGCTACTCATTTCCAGTGATTTGTCCCATGGAGTGACAAATTTCCTGCTGTAGAAAGGAGCAACTTATAAGATTAAGTAATTTAAACTGTTTCCCTTTCTGCACTGAACGTTAGCTGCCCTGGATATGCTGAAATAGCACTGCTGTGCTTTCGCAATATCTACATCAGGAGGATAGACTTGAGTTAACTGTACAGACCTGGGCAAGAAAATCAGGCTCTTGGCTTAAAATCACAGCTTATTTATAGTCAGAAATTTTCATTAGGTTTTGTCTAAAAAGAAAAAAGAAAAAAAAACACTCATCAAGTGAATGTGAAGGAGAAATCTGGCTTGGTACCGGCATGTTTTCCTTTTGCTGGAGTGAAATATCTTAAGTTCCGAGCATGCCATGCCGCAGAGCATGTTGGTCAGTTGTGTGTCGTAATAAAATGGAAATGTGAGGAATGTCAGTTTTTTTGTGAAATCCCCTTTCAGGTTTTCAGACAGACATGGTTACTTTTTATTGTGTGAGTTTCTAAATGTTTACACAACATGTTTCTCTTGCTGTCACCAGAAGCCATGACAATGGGCAAACTGCACAAAGAAATCGGTCAGCTCATTGTTCAGTCTGCGGAAGATCCAGAGAAATCGGACAGCCAAGTGATACAGGTAAGGCATTTCTCTGACTTCCTGAGTCCCACATGATGCCGCTGGGCGGTGTGCAGCCTCCCTGCTCTCAGCTGTGCTCTGGGAGAGGCCCACGGGCTTGGGCTCAGCTGAGGGTTTGCAGGATGGGCCTGGTGAAGGTGGGCCCTGCTGTGGCCCCATCAGTTATGGGGCCCCGGGAGCAGATGTACACACACATGGGGTTGGTGCAAAAGCCAGACATTCAGTGAGACACCTAACTGCCAGGTGGTCAGGGGGCACTCCGGCCAGCGTCTCAGTCTGGCTTTGATGCACCATCTCCAGAACAGCAAGCGTCTCGGCAGAGCAGTACTAGTGCCACACCGAGCTCTGCTGACAAGTGTCAGACATTTAGCCTTGTGTCTCTGTGGGGTCTCCAAACTGACCAAAGTGTCTGTATGGACCAGTCAGCACCGTCTCGCTCCTCTTGCTTGACCGGGATGGCAAATGGGCTTTATCATGCTTCTCTGCATGGTGGGAGTGCTCCAACTTGTGCCATGGCATGCCCACTTCACGCCAGATGCCTGTTGGTTGTGCCTGTTCCCAGTTCCTTGCTTCTCTCCTGCAGGTCCATACTGACAGCCTAGCTTCCCCTCAGCCCTGTCTGCCCACCGGGGGCTGAGGACCTGAAAAATTGTGTCCCTGTCTGCAGCTGTGCCACATGGGGGCCCTTCTGATAGGCAGCCCTACCCACCTGTGCCTGGCTCTTTTCTCCTTTATCCATGTGTTTACGGAGCACTGACCATATATCAGGCATGTACAGGGCAGTGTAGTCACAGTAAACAAAGTCCCTGCTCTCACGGAGCCTGTGTCGTAGCGGAATGTGTGGATGTAGCTAATTTCCACGGTGTCACTGTGAGCCATAGATGCATGCTGCCAGAGAGGTTGAAAGAGGATCCTGGAGGGGGCGGACTGCTCTCTGAGAAGGTGACAGGTAGCTGAGGGCCACCATTGGCAGAAACCACCAGCAGCACTGTTGCTTCTCAGTGCTAGTGACCCGCCCAGGTGTGGCCTGGAGGCAAGTGGCCCTCGTTCTGAGGACCCAAACACTAAGCCTCTCCTATCACGCGAATCTTCACTGCCCACCCTCCTCTCCATCAGTATTAGAGTAAAAATTGCTGCTTTATGATGTTGGTGAAATATTAAATTTGCGTTTTGAATCATTGTGATTCAGTGGTCTAAAAGTGCTTCACTAGTGACTCAGTTTAATGAGACTGTGGGGAGGGCAAGCGATGTGCCCAGCATGCTGTAACGGTTCAAAAGTATTTGACTGGATGATATTACAAACCATGAAAACAGACATGGCTGTAATATGAGCCGAGTCCTCAGCCATCCTGAATGGGGCTGAATGTCAGTCATTGAAGAGGAGTGGACTTCCCTGTGGCAAGTTCTCGGTTTCTTATTCTGGCTGGAGGACTTCAGGAAGATTCCTTCTAAAAATAAGAGTTCCTCAAGAAATTAGAACAGAATCACTGGTCTAGCAAGTCTACTTCTAGATTTACATCCAAAAGAATTGAAAGCAGGGACTCTAGTGACTGTTTGCACACTCACATTCATACAGCATTAGTCCCAACACCAGAAGGTGAAAAAAACCCAGGTGTCCATCTGTGGGTGAGCAGCTCAAGCAGTACATACAGTATTATTCAGCCTTTAAAAGGAATGAAATTCTGACATGGATGAGCCCTGAAAACATGCTGAAAGAAGTAAACCAAACACAAAATATGTATGCTTCCACTTACTATATGAGGAAACTAGAATTAGTAATTCATAGAGGCAGAAATTAGAATAGACACACCCTGGTGGAGTACCAGTTTGGTCAGCCATCTCTGGCCAGTGCAATCCACGTGCATCCCAGGGGCCCAGGTTTGCACTCGGGGGCCTGAGTTGGGCAGGGGGTGGGGTAGCAACTAAGATGAATAACTAGATCAAAGTGCTGCTTCCTCCCACTCCCTGCATGCCTACTCACTCTCATTCCTGCCCACACCTTTCTTTAAAAACAGAATGGTAGTTCCCATGGGCACGGGGAGAAGGGCATGGGAAGTTAGTGTTTTTAATGGGCACATAATTTCGATTTGGATGAAAAAAGCTCTGGAAATGGTTAGAGGTGATGGCCTTACAGATTGTGAATGTACTGAACGCCACTGGGTTGTCACTTGACCAAAACCATGTTTGGTGCTTCCTGGTGTGTCTTAGCAGCTGGGATGTGGACCATGCAGAGCCGGGAACTCTAGGCCTGGAGCTGGGAACTCCAGGCCTGGAGCTGGGGGCAGGGGTGGGGAAGCAATCAGAAGTAAATGCATCCAGAAAGGTGCTCCTCCTCCTCTTCCTTCTTCCTCAGTGATTCGCTCCTCACTCTTCCTCTAAACAAAAGAAAAGAAAAAACTTTGATAATTGAGTTTTCTAAGTTACTTTGTTTCATATTAATTTATAATTTGCTAAACTTTAAAAAGTCGCAGGAAGAATTCAATTCAAATACAATAATTCCCATTTTTTTTATACTAATGTATATTTTCCTGCTCTATTCAAGGATATTTCTCTAAAAACAAAAGAAATCTTCACCAACTTGGCACCATTTTCAGAAGCTTCAGGCAATGGAGAAAAGCTTGTACTCAATTTTGAGGCACTAAAGCAAAGACGATTTCCACCCGCAACAGAAAACTTCCTTTACCATCTCGCAGCAGCCGAACAAATGTTGAAACTCTGACTGTGATGGAATGTCTCACTGGTGGATGATACGATGCTCTTCGCCATAACTGTAAAATACTGAAAATAACAAGGAAAATGTTCTATTTTTAACGATTTATTTGAAAGTATTGAGATTTGACCTGAAAAAGCACTGAAACACAAATGAAAACCCTTCTGACGCTCTCCTGTCTGATTAGCTTCGTGCCTGCTATCATGCGAAGTGCTCTAACTACTACTCTATGTAACATAAACTGGCCCCCATGTCCTGGAGCAGAAGCAAGCCCTGTCAGGTCTTGTGCAAATCACAGCAAGTCCAAAAGCCTTCATCTTCATGAGTTCATTTGTTTCATTGTATAGCCACAAACCAATGGCTTAGATGCAGAAAGCTGCCTGAAAATTTTGCTTTCTGAAGTTCTTCTAGGAAGAATAATTTCCTCATGAGGAACTCTGCTTTCTGAGCCAAGCTATCAAGCTTCCTGCAGAATTGTATAGAAGACCATTCAAAAGACCCTGCCTTTGCACTTTCTAGTAAAAGACATTTTTTTTTTCTTGGCCTTTGAATATTTTGCCTTTATGATGAGGGTTTTGCATAGATTTTATACTTGAGTAGACACATTTAATAATCCATATTTATACTGTCTCAGAGTAAGCATTTGTCAAACTTAGACCATGAGTAGTCTTCAGTTAACCTGTTGCTAGCAACATTTTTTTGAAAAAGATGCCAATCCTTATGTGGTAATTAAGCCCATTTTGAATATAAATTTCTGTATGACAAATAGCAACTTTCTATAGTTGTTAAGGGAGTGTGAGAATTAGCTACTTGCAAGAGAAAAACTAAAGAATTTTTTCAAACTTTAGTAAAGGTAATTTGGTCAATTATGATCTCATTCAGTAATGTACTTATTTTGTTATATTTATTCATATTCATTATGAAAGGTTATTTTTTTCATTCATTTCTTAGAAATCTTAAATTAGAAAAATGTTGGCAACAAAATTTTTTTTTTATTGCGGTAACTTTGACTTTACGCATTAGAATAAGCTCATGTGTGGGTTTCCCACACATGCCATTTCTCCCTTCCTCAGATATGTCAACACGCTCTGAAATTTTATCTTTATAGGATCTTTCATTTATTCGGTGTTAGACATTTGCTAAGTAAAAATTAAAAAGCCCTTTTTCCCCCTCATTCTTGGGTAGGGACAGCGGAGGATCTGAAAGATGCTTACTGAAGTAAACAATTGAAAATTAAATTATGAAAATGAATACTAACAACCTTTTTCTCCCTTTACTACTTTAGTTAATGATCAAAGTTGTTAAAATTACAAGTCTGATGAAATAAAATGGAAATATTTTGATACTCAACAAAATTTTAAGTAGATGAGTAATTTTCCCCTTTCTCTAATTCTCCCTACTCCAAAATACAAACCTCTTTGCCAATTGTGAGCATGCTGGGGAATTATCAGAAGACCCACCTGACTCATCTGCTGCCACTGGCTCGGCCTTCCCCGTCTCTCTACCTGCCCTGTTCTGGTCCCTCACGTTTCTGCCACCGTCTGCCAGAGGCTAAACCTCCACCTGAGCCTTGGTGGTTTTAGTGTAAGCCTGTGGCTATAGGGAGCCGTCTGGTAGATCGCTTTCACAGATTTTCTCTTTAAGCTGTTGTGAAACCTATCCAATTTGGAAGTCATCATTCTGGCCGAGGGAAAACAAGACTGATAATCACATTTATGATTTGGGCAGGGTGTGTTGGAAATATTCCCCCAGTACTCAAATATTTGGGTACCCACGCTATCATACACCCTTCGGTTCTTGGGCTGCCTTGATGCAGGAGATAGTTTGTTCCTACTCATGGTGCAGTGTGTGGGGCCATCGGGTCAGCAAGCAGGCCAGTGCCCTGGGGTGGCACGTACTGTACACAGCATATCACACTGGGAGCACGAGGGAGGAGAACCTCTTCAGTTCCGCGAATCCCAGAAGGGGGTCCTGGGGGAGTGGTCAATGTCCAAGTCCAATGACAAGCTTAAGCAGGAGTTGCCCAGAGGAGTGGTGGCAGCTGGTGGGAAGGCCCAAATTGCAGTGAGCAAAGACAGCGGCACGAGAGGAGCATGACAGAGGCTCTTACCTGCCATTGCAAGGAATTTGGGCTTGACCCTGTTGTGCTAGGAAGCTATTTAAGGATTTGAAGACTGGTTTAGAAAAGCAGGCTGGAGGACAGACCTGAGGGAGCGAGACAGGAGACGAATGAGAAGGAGCAGCAGGGGGCGCTGTGGCCCCGGGAACAAGTTCAGGAGACCTGACCATCTGGCTGGCTGTTGAATGGGGACTTGGGGGAAGGAAAAAGGGCAACGCCAGTGATCCTGCTGCTATAACTGGGTAAGTGGCATTTTTCTATTTCCTGAGACTGGGAAGGAAAGATGGTTCAAGTGGACACTCACGTGGCTCAGTGCTGGGGGTCGGTGTGGGCCTACTGCCAGGGGAAGACCAAGTCCCATGAGCCCGTCTGCCAGAAAAGTGGTGGGGCAGGGCCAGGAGCAAACTGGGAGTGGGAGCAGCAGAAAGGCCTCGAGGGAGGGCTAGAGAGCAGGCCCTGAGGAAATAGGAAGGGTTGGGCCCAGAGCCTAGGGCTTGGAGGAGGTCAGGATGGGCGTGGTGGAGGGAGGTTCCACTGCTGGCCAACAGCCCCGGATTTCACGGAAGGCAGCAGGGTCAAAGCATGGCGGTGGCAGACTTGAAGTAGGTGTCCAGACTCCTTAAGCTGAGTAGGGAAACTGGACTGCTAGGGGCTGGAGGCCGTCAGTGGCTCACCAGTTCATGTTTACCTTGACACGCGCCATCAATGTAATGCCTGTGCCCTCGGCACGGTGGACCCTTCTTTATTTTTTCAAATACTCCACTCAAAACACATTTAACAGTAATTTCAGTCTCCTTTCAGAGGCCGAGGAACAAACAGGAACAAACAGAAAACGGAATCTTAACCACCCGTCCCCTCGGCAACCCGGTGGGTGTGGGGTCAGTCAGGTCGGCTTCCGTTTCTCTTCATCCATCCAGGCTTAAAAACCCCAGGCACGACCAGCCTCGAGATGGTCTTGGCACGTGTAAGTGTGGGCCCTCGTGTCAGCACAGACGCCTCTGCGGTTTCCACGGCACCTCTGGCAGCGTTCCTGACACTGAAACCTTGACGAGAGGAAGGTCTCAAGCAGGAGCCAAATAAATTAACCCACAACTTGCCCCTACACCCCTCTGTTATAGAAGAGTTCTATTTCTTCTGTTGCAGACTGAACTTCGTTTTCGAGCTTACGGCATTGGATCTGAAAAACAAGTTAAATTCTTAATATTTACACGAAGAACTTTTCTTGCCTTAGAGGCCAAGTTTAAGAAAATAAATTC
Organism: Solenodon paradoxus; assembly: GCA_004363575.1. NCBI lineage: Eukaryota > Metazoa > Chordata > Mammalia > Eulipotyphla > Solenodontidae > Solenodon > Solenodon paradoxus. The sequence goes on along the minus strand of RJWH01003367.1, from coordinate 47,650 downwards.
TCAGAGAGCATTTATTTCATCAACTTTTTCAGTGATGTCTAAGCTATAGCAGAAAATATAACAAACTTTAAAAAACTTGGGTGTGCCCCGATGGAGTAGCGGTTTGTCTGCTGCCTCCAGCCAAGCACAGTCCATATACATCCCAAAGGCCTGGGTTCACACTCCGGGCTGGGGAGAAACGTACAGCTAAATATAAATAAATAAAAGTGCTTCTTCCTCCTCTCTCTTCCTGCCTGCCTGCCTGCTCACCTCCATTCCTACCTGCACCTTTCCTTCAAAAACAAACAGGCGTATCTCAGTTGCCTCTGAAAGACACAGGTCACATACCCTTGGGTTTGAGTCCAGTCCCAGAGGAAACAACCAGCGTGAACAACTAAATAAAAACAATATAAAGATGCTCTCTTCTCTCGAATCCTGCCTGCCCGCCTACTCGCCTCTTCCTGCCTGCACTGTGCCTGCCTTTAAAACAAGCAAACCAAAACTTATAAAAGTGTCAAATATAAACAAATGCAAAAGGAATAGAATGAACCTCCATGTACCCATCACTCAGCTCTAACAACCCTCTGTCAATCTCATTAAGCACCTCTAATACCCTATTTTCCTGGGGTATTTTAAGACAATTCTCAGACATGTCATTTCACCTACTTCAGTATGTAACTCCACATGGTCAATGATTTAGCAATGTAATTAGTGTGCCGTCATTACACCTTAGAAATTGAACAGATTCCCTTGGCTCAGACCCAGCCAGACTTCAGCCAGGCTGACGAGGTCCTGATTGGCAAGCAGAGGCAGTGGATGGAAAAGGAGCTTGGGGCTTCCCCTTCAGTGTCCCTGAGGTTCCAAACTCCTCAAGGTGCTTTCTCCAAGGAGATGCCCTCGGCCCAGGGGAATCCTGAGCTGTGGGCTCTGCAAGTGGAGTTGGCCACCCTATATGGAACAAAAGGGTGGGCCCCCATCAGTCTAGGGCTACTTTCAGTCACCTCTGTGCCCCTGGACCAAGAGAGCAACTTTTAAGTCCCAGAAAATGTCAAGACTTGCTACAGAGGGAGGGTCCCAAGAGAAGGGGGACTCCACTTCCTGCCCCCGCTCTGACCAGAGAGCCCTGCCCCTCACCTAGTGCCTTCAGCACACAGCCTGCTTCCTTGGTCGGCACTGCAGGCCCTAGCTTCTCTCCCCGCATCCTGCCTGTCACACCCAGCTGTACAGTGAAGCCCTCACCCCGGCCGCACATGATACTGGGAATATCTTCTTCTCTTACCTGCCTCTACTAGTTCAAATGCACCCATTTTAAAAAGTTACCTCTTCCATGAAGCCTTCCTAGATCAGGTGACAGTTCTCTTGCCCTAATCTCCCTAGAGCTTCTCAATCACTTCTGCTTTCTATCAGGTAACAGTTTTTTCCATGTGACACACCACCCTTCCTGTCATCTGCCTCGGTGTCTGATTTTCCACAACAGCAGAATTTTATTTAAAATCCTGGACCTGTTCAGGGCCAGAGACTTCATTTCCTAGCTCCCCTTTGAGAAAGACTTGGCCACATGACTAAAATCGGGCGAAAATGTTGGAGCAGAAGTGCCGTGTGGCCGTGTGGAATGAGAATGGCACCATCTTGGACCTCCAGGATGAGGGCCGCCTGGTGGCTGAGCTGGCAGGAACTGGGTCCCTGAGGACTCTGTGACGCACAGCTGAGACAGGCCACCTCACACTTTGTGTGACTGAGAAATAAACTTCCACCTTGTTCAAAGCACTGTTATTTTGGATTTGGTCACAACCAACTGTAATTCTAGTTAATTCAGAGCCAGAGCCCTTCCAGCGTTCTCTGTCCTGGCTCTCACATCTGAGCCAGACCCTGGGAGGCCCTCGGATCCCTGTCTCTTTACTTTCATCCCCATTCCGAATGCTCACAAGCTCTGATCTGTCCAGTTTAAGTATTTCTCTCTAACCTGCTACTAGGCACCCATCCTCCAAACCCCCCACGCCTTCCTGCTGGAATACTTCTGCAGCCTTCCAACTGGCCTCCCAGCTTCTAGGACCAACCTTGCCTACAGCGTGGGGCCCAAAGAGCTGTGCTTCTAAAATACAGCCAAGCCACTCTCTCCTTGAAACATCTTCCTCATAGCCTCCATGAGGTTCTGTCACCTTCTGGGGCTGGTGGGGTCTTTCAGCAGCTGGCCAGAACCCAGACTTCCAATCAGGCACACCCCACCCAGCCACTCTGAGTAGTTGAATAAACTAAAGGACATTTAATATTTCTTGAGCCTCAGTCTTTTCATATGTAAAATGGGAAAAGCTACCCTGAAGGGTAGGAGATTAACTGCCTGGCACCACCCCTGGGACACGAAAAAGCCATGTTGTTGGACAGGATACCCTGCAGCTTCCTCCCTAGAGTTCCAGCCCTCTGGGACCACATGGGGCATCCTGGTGGGTCCCCAGAACAGGTCTCCACCTAGCCTACCAGCTGTTCTCTGCCTCTGCTGCCCTCCCCCTGCCTCAGTACGCCGACACTGTCCGTGTATGTGTCTGTCCCCCCGCAAGCCCACCACAACAGCCGACCCCTGTCAGGGCATGTCCCCTTGCTGGCCCAAGGAAACAGGCACGTCCATTCAGCCCTGTAATTAAGTCTACTGCTGCTGACGCAGGACGGCTCATTGTATAGGGACTGGAGAACAGCAGCGGCAGGGCCACTCCTCATCCTGAACAGTAACAGGCTGTCCTGGATCCTGCCTGTCCAGAAGGGCAACCTCGTGGCCACCAGGACCCCTGCCATTGAAAGAGGCTGGCAGCGGAGACCAAAATGATATCACAGAGTGTGGACCCAAGTCACTCCTGACAGTGGAGACATGAGTCCCAGAATGACCTAGATCTGGAAAGAGAAGCCTGGCCATCTGACCACAGACTGTGATTTGATTCTGGCCCCACATGCTGGGGAAGTGGACTCCTCAGACTCCTTCCCTTGGATCTCCAGAAGCGACCCCCATTCCGCCCCAGCCAGGTCAGGGCTCCATGGCTCCAGGGCTCCTGCTGCGCCCATGCCCCTGAGCAGAGCTGATGGGGTCACCCCTCACTGCCCTTTCGGATGCTCAGCGTGACGACGGAGAACGCAGCACCCCGCCCACTCACTACTAGCCGGCCTGGGAAATCCACGATTAGAAGATCTTGTAAATGACCTCCTGCAGAGAAGCCATCTGCGTCACTCTGCAGAGCAAGATGCAATGGGAGGTAATGATTTGCAAAGACATTCCTTTTCACTGCACTCTTAATGTAACAAACCTGTTCTAACAGGTGGCCCTAGGAGAATTAAAACTTTTTTTTCTTCTACAGTTTTATTTTAGGTGTGCTCACGGCTTACTGGATAAGGCTGTGGCCTCTGGCAAGCATAGTCAACAGTCACCCCTGGGTTCACATCCCGGGGCCAGGGGGACCAGCCAAGATGAACTAAATAAAAATAAATGTTTCTTCCCCTCCTGTCTGCATCTTTCCTTTAAAAGAAAACTATTCTAATGAGATGCCATGCCTCCTTCCCTCCCACTGTCCTCTTAATAGGAATGGCAACTACAAATATAATTTAAAACTTCCACGTATGTGCTGGCAATAGTCTGAAATAATGATTTTATAAACCTAAAACTTCAGAAATTGAGTTCTAAATGACAGAATTTCATAAATGTAAATGCTTTTCAGGAAATGAATGCATGAGTGTGTGTGTATGCATGAGTGTGTACGTGCATGTGTGTGTGTATGAATGGGATTTTTTTTTTTCTCAGTTTTCTCACTCCTCAGCTATGTCAACACACCCCGCCCTTCACCAAATCACCAAGTGATCTTCACCACTGTCCAATGGCTCCGCCACCATTTTCTCGCCTCACAACCCCCTGCCACCGTCCCATTCCCTATGGGTAACCTTAGTTCTATTCAAGTGTCCAAGGGTTGGTTTTGTTTCATCTGTTCCTTTGTTTATTCAAATTCCATCTGCAAGTGAGGTCATCTGGCATCTACCTTTCTTCTTTTGACTTAGGAAACTAATGACTTTTAACCTCAGAAACAGAAACAAACGTTTGAAATTTTCAGCTAACCCATGTCAGAAATTGTTAATATCTACTAGCATCAATGTCCTTGATACTGGCAAAAAAAAAACACAAAACTTTTGCACAGATACCATTACCTTGATCTCTTTTTAATTAATAAAGAAACGACGGAGTCTCAGAGAGTTGAAGTGGACCAACCCTGCTGGAAAAGTTGGGAATTTGAACCATGTAGTCTGACTCACCATAATGATGATCTAACCCCCTCCATAGAACTGCACTGTCCAGCACATTCCCCACTGGCCTCATGTGAGTTAAAATTAAATTTAAAATTCAGTTCCTCAGTCACAATGGCCATATTTCAAGGGTTACACAGCCAGACGTGGCGAGTGGCTACCCAACCAGAAGCACAGATCCAGAACATTTCCATGTCTCTTCCAAGGGAACTCGTTAAGACTATCACAGATATTTAACATACTGCATTTCTAATGCCACCCCCGACCCTGCAAATGCTTCTGATACACCATTAAGAAAAACAGAAACCAAGACTGTACATATGATCTGGGGGATAAGATTCCATGTAAATAATAGTGTTTTGTTTTTTTTTAAGATAGAGAAGGGGGTAAGGGGAGAATAGGATGAAAAGAAAGGAAAAGAAGAAATCACTTTATTTATTTTATTTAGTTGTTTCCTGGCCCAGGGTCACAAACCCAGGTCCTTGAGCTTTCCATGGTCTATGACCCAGTTGCAGGCTTAGCACCTGAGCCACCAAGGTGCCCTAATATGCTCATATGTTATTTTGTTTTATACTTTAGTACATCACAGATTTCTCAGAAGGAAAATAATTTATTTTACTCTTACGACAAGAGGGAAAAATAGTTGTTTTTTTTGCGGGGGGATCACTTACCCGTCCAATTTGTGGGAACATACTAAAAGAAACTGGCACCATCAGTCCCATTATGAGGATAGTACAAGACAGCTTTAAGGGCCAGAGTGACTGTGGGTACTGCATGAAAATCTGGGACCTGGAGAAGACAAGGGACAGTGAGGGGGTTTTCTCAGACTGGTTCGCTGCTCTAACGGTTGCCCATCCTGGCTTGTGTGCAGCCGGTCCCCCCAACCCCGGGGCCCCTCACCCACAATCAGTAGCACTGCAGCTGCAATGACAGGCAGTCAGGCCCAGAGAAGCAGAGCACCTACATTTGCATCTTTGATCGCCCCATCCCCACTTCACACAAATGAGAGAATGCAGTCCCCGCCTGGTGAAGTCGCTGGTCCAAAACCCCACAGTTCATGAGCAGGAGGTCAGATTCCTGAGCCTGCGCTCTTCACTGCCTATTCTGACCCGGTGTGGCATTCAGCCCTTGACCTTTTGGAGCATGAGAGACAGAAGGAAGATGCTGAGACCCCCAGCTGGGGACTCAGAGACTGGGGGTCCAGAAGGGGCTCTGCCACTGACAGACTGTGTGCTCCTGGGCAAGTCACCTTCCCCTTCTGAGGCTTAGATTGTTCAGCCACAAGATGACAGGTTGACTTAGAAGAGCCATAGTTGAAACTCCAACTTGGACACGGACCTAAGAAGAGGGCACTTCTGCAGGGGCCCCAGGGCTACAAGGCCCTTCTCATGGCACAAAGCCCACCAGGAAGAGGACCATCTCTCCCCACCAGGCAGCCGAGGCCATTTGGGAAGGCCTTGCTGGACAGGACAGGATCAGATGGGACAGAGGGCCCTGCTTTCCTGGGAGCTCCAGCTCAGACCAGAGAGAGGTCTCCCATCCACCTGGATGGACCAGGAGGTAACAGTGGGCGCTGCCTAGGACACTGCTATTCTGAAAATGTGCTCTCATGTGGTTCTAAGAGGGGTTCCCTTGCTCACCTCGCTGGAGAATGGATTGTTTCAGCAGCAGGCAGGTGAATCCATGGGAGCCAAGAGAATCCTTCCCCAGGAATTTCTGAACTGAATGGAAGACATTCCCGACCCCCTAGGCTCTATGGGGCTTTTATTTCTCATCAGGACATGTGAGGGGTCAGCAGTCATGTTCCACATCAGCATGAAGCCCAGATGGCAGTAAAGGAGGGAGCTGACAACTCCCAGGGGAGAGAGGGCTATTGGGCGCCACAGCGTCTGTCAGCCCTGTCTACACCCCGAATCTGAACCAACACTGCGCCCTCCTGGCTGAAGCTACTCCAGGCTGTGCTTCTCATACAGTGACGCCCAGGCCCGCCTCCAAACAGGCCACTGCTTGCTTCTCAAAACGGATGCTGGTCTACTGATCAGCCAGGTAAGCTCATTTAGAAAATGCTTGGAAGGAAGGGGGAAAAGAGGCTCGGGGAGTATTCACAGCACATCAGAGCTGGGAGACCCTGCAAGTCATCCAAACCCAGCATTCTAGAACTGAGGAGAAACGCCTCGCAGGCACTGGGACACATCCAAGGACACAGAGCTAACTGAGGACAGGGTCAGGCTACCTCCCAGGTTCGTTGGGCTCTGCACACCTGGATTCCACCCTGGCCCCCTCAGTCCTACTGTCGCTGATAATGAGAGTTTGGGAGAAGATAACAAAAGCAATTTCTGCCCCCAGATTCAGAATCCACAAGTTTTATAAGGATTTCAACTGTCAAAATATTTCTGCTTGGAGAGATAAGCATGCCTCTCACCTTTTATTATTTGTTTATTTTACAGTATTTTTATTTTAATTGGGTAACGCTGGGTTATAACATCACATAGGTTCTGCTGTACAAGCTTATAAACCAACATCTGTATATACTACATCATGTTCACCACAAACTCTGTTTCCATCCCTGACCACCACAACTGACCCCTCTTACCCAGTGTACCCCTGCCCTCCTCCCGCTGCCCTTTAGTAAGCACCATTCTGTGCGCACAATCTAAAAGTTTGTTTTTGTCCTCTTACCTTTTATAGAAGAACGCAAAGACTTCAGGAATGAAAGCTGAGGTCCCAAACAAAAGCATTCTGGATGTTGCTGTATCTTTAACGGCCTGGTAAGAATGGAAAGAAAGCAGCTCAGCATGTGGCTTGAGACCATTTCCAAGGACCCCTGGAAACTCAGGTCAGAGATGCACAGAGCAACTCTCCTTTCCACTCAGAATAAGCGCATGTGGTGGAAGGAGTGGGACTGTGAAGAGGTGCCAGGAGGACCTGGAAACAAGGCCCGCCTGACTCCATACACGATGGCCTCTGTCAGTCTGCCACCAGCACAAGTGAAACGAACAAAACCCACAAAACAAAGCGAAGGCAGCTGACAATAAACCCTCACCCAGATCTACACGCAAGTCCTCTTGGTGGAAATGCTGGATTTAGCCCCAAGGACTGCTCCATGTTTTCTTTTCAGTCCAGGACTCAGCTGCAGGCCCCCCTCTCCTGAACAGCTCCCCCACTGTCCCCACCCTTTCTAGTGAAGGGATCTTCAAAGCCCAGCTCCAAGTGCACTGGCGGCCCACACCCACATGTAACACACAAGTCCACCTGCTGGCACCTATCTTTTGCTTGTGTGATTAAAAGCACGTTAGAAAATTTTATTTTGCACAAATATGTAAATATAGCTTATAACATTTTGCCACTTTTCCAGAAGAAACATTACTCTAGATATCGAACATAAAAACATGCAACGTACTTTCTGGGTTATACGTAGGAAAGCATAAGTACTCCAGGGCAATGTAAGAGACTTCGGAAGGCAATTCTGACTGGAGATGACACTCATATGTTAACTTCAGAACCCAAGCCCTGGCTGAGTAAGACACAACTCCACTGCCCCATGTACGATGAACTTCATTCCCTTCCATTCTGTTCCTTTCATTCCCAGCTCCATGTGTCTTGGCTACCGCCTACTGTCCCAGTTCCTCTCCTTGCCCCGCACCCCTGCTCTCCCCTCAGCACCATGACACGGCCGGCCCCATCGACCCTCTGCAGGGAATGCCTTTCCCCACAAGGACAGAGGGAGTCAAGGACGAGGGCTTTTCAAATAAACTCTCAGGAATATCAAATCAAATCACTCAACTTGAGCAAGAAAAAAGCAACTGCTGAACGTGGTATATTTCAACACCAGCAGGGTGAGGCAGGCCTTTCCACCTGTCTCATGTACAAGAGAAAGACATTCCCAACAAGACACTGTACCGTCATTAGGAGACGCTGGGAGGCGCGTTGCAGTTTGTAACTAAGTGGCTTACGAGGCCAGTCACAGGCAAAGGACAAGGACTAGGCTCCTGAAATCTGATCAAAGGTGCCCTATTACAATCAGATATTGCTGATTACGTAGTTTCTGAAATTTTAACCAAAAGAAATAAACCATTCAGTGACAGGGAAACGATAAAAGAATGCGTATGCTTACGCACAGTCACAGACATTTTATTCTTAAGAGAAAGGAACTTTTTTTTTTTCTTTAAGCAGACCATCAAATCTTTCTTTTACCCTAAATTGGCCTTCATGCAAGATGATGAATTCATCTGGGTAAGAGGGACTAGAAACCCAGACAGCTCGCAGGGCCTGAGGCTGCCGCCCACGGAAGGCTGGCGCCCTGACTCCTGGAGAGAAACGATTCTGACTTGGGAGGGTTTGGGTGTCCGGAGTCCAGCACAGTGCCCGGCAGGCGGGAGGCGCAAGGCAAGAGTATGTGGATGAAACATTTGCTCACACTTTTCTCTCCATTTGTATCGAATAGTTCACTGTACCTTCACCCTGCAGTTGTAATCAAGGTGAAGGGAAATGAAGACAAATGTCCACACCAGAAGGTCACATAGAACAAACACTGAGAGCAGCATTAAAGCCCCAAAGTGGACATAATCCAAATGTCCACTGGGGAATGGATAAGCAAAATGTACTATGTACAAACAATGAGACACTGCTCAGCAATAAGACACAAAGACCATGGATGCAAGATGGGTGACCTTCAGAGTGAAGGAAGTCAGACACAGGCACAGTTGTACAATCTACGTGAAATTTCTAGAAAAGGCAAAACTGAAGACATAAGGCTGATCAGAGTTTTCCAGGGATGATGGGAAAGTAACTATAAATGGGTACAAGGGAAATTTTTGGTGACGACAATGCTCTCAAACTGAACTGTGGTGATATGTGCACAACTGCTAAAACTGATTAAAATTCATCAAACTATTCTTTTCCAGTTGTGAGTTTTATAATATATGTTACACCTCATACAAGTTGTTCAAAATGTCTTTTTAGGGGGCATTCTTAGGCAAAGAACCTTCAATTAAAAAATGCAGTGTAAGTGTGCCTAGTTGCTCACCGGTGTCAAGCCTGTGCCTGGGACACCGTCTCCCTACGGCCCAGGGGCCCGGGTTCAAGTCCAGGAGCAGGAAAACAACTTACATGAATAAAACGCTTCTTTCTCCTCTCTCTTCACTCCTGCCTGCCTTCCTTCCTCTTAAAAAAATAAAAAGAGCTATGTTATCTACGGTGGCATTTTCTCTCCTTGTTACATGTAACTGATGACAGGGAATCCGTTTAGAAAGTTGGCCACTCTTCAGATGTGCTCCTAAGATGTCTGGCAGCATGTAGCTGATGGTTACACTTTGCAGCATGCATGTGGTGGTTTCGGCTTGTAAATCATCAACAGGACTTGGAGTAAGATGCTTCATGAGCTAAGTAATGATCTATTTACCAAGTGAATGAGCTGCTCTTTTTTATTTTTTTAAGAGAAGGTGCAGGCAGGAATGATGGAAAGCAGACAGAAGAGGGGGAAGAAGCATTTTATTTATATGATTTAGTTGTTCATCTTGGTCACTGCCCCAGCCCTGGGACACAAACCCAGGTCCTTGGGATATATGTGGGCTGTGCTCAGCCAGAGGCAGTGGCTCTGACCGCGACTCTACCAGGGCATGGCAATGCCATCTTTTCTGACCTCTTCTTCATGACAAGCTGAACAAATGGACATTCAGCTGGCCAAAGGAGTCCCGTTGAACACTGAGACTGAGAGAAGTTATCCCGTTTCATGCTGCTCTCTGTGCCGTTACACAGCTGCCTTGTACCGTAATTCTTTAGCCCAGAGACCTAGAAAGATCTTACTTGCTGAAAAAAAATAAAGATGCACACCCCAAATGAAACTACCATAGGCTATTGCAGGTTCTTATAGTTGAATGCACACAGAAATCACGGGGATGAATTAATTAAAAGAGTGAACTATTTAATACAAAAAAAAAAATTTTTAAATTGAGGCCTTTTAGAAGAGTTTTAGGTCAGAGCATTAGATTTCCTTAGGCCATCCTTGACAGCAAATTGGTCCCTAAGACTAGAAAAGTCTGCTGGGAGGTGGAGAGAGGGGGTCCACTGATTTGCCCGAGAAAGAGCTTAGAGGGGATACTGAGCTTGAAGAACAAAATCTCAGAAATGGAAGGGTGGCCGGGCACTTGGCAGCTGCCCAGCTGGGGCGGTCAGTAGTAGGGGTCGACTTGGCCAGGCTATCGTCCCCGGTCATGAAACCGCACACTAATTTAAGCATGGCTGTAAGGGTATTTGTAGGAGCGGTGAACACACATAATCAGCGGACTTTACAGGAGACGCACACCCTTCATAATGTGGGTGGGTCTCATGTAATCAGATGAAATTTCAAAGGCAAAATTGAGGTTTCCCAAAGAAATTCCGCCTCGAGATTGCAGTATCAGCAACTGAATTTCCAACCTGCTGGCCTGCCCTATATTTTCCCAACTTATCAGCCCTATAACTGAGTCAATTATTTAGAATAAATCTCTTACATATTTGTAGGTAGGCGAGGCAGTTGACATAGACAGCCTATTGGTTTTGTGTCTCTGGAAAGCCCAGATGAATGCCCTACCTGTTGAACATCAAGGTACGAAGTGTATAATCTCTCGGCGTAATGTGGGAAAACAGGCTGAGAATGGGTCGCAGGGAGACATGAAATTTGTTACCAGGTCAGAAGCAGAAAATGTCATCCAGTGCCCAAAAGGTAAGCAGCTGCAGTCCATCGCATCCCCTACCTTTGCCCCAGCTTTTCTGGAATAGCCTAGGACATTGCCTTCCTTGTCTATGACCTCAATCCCTCGCAAGGGCTCCAGACTTCGGGATGCAAATACATTCATGCCACTGATGTAGGCTGTGGGTGTAAAGAGAAGAACACTCAATGGAGTGAGGCGTTTCGATCCAGCAAAGGAACATCTTTTTGGCTGTCAAACCTCTTCTCTAATGGCTGCCCTACCCTTCCCCTTGGGTAACCACCTGACATGTACTGGGGTCATCTGAGCTGTCCTGGAGCTGTGGAGTGGGGTCACAACTAATGACCTCTCGACCTTGGGCCCTGACTGCCCACCACCAGATTCCAGCACTCCTGATATCCATCTGGCTCACAGGCAGGATTCCAGGAGAAACCTGGGACCTTTGCATACACTCCTTTTCCTGGCTGGTTTGATTGGGATTCTGGAATGTCATTCCCCAAATTTCAATTCTGCTATCATCCTGCCAACTCTTCAAATTGCCGATTCCCAACCCCTAACCTGGCTGTGAGCTCATGAAGCGGCAGGCTGGCAAACTGCCAACAGCTCGTTCACATCTTTCTTACTCCCTCTCACGCAGCCATGGGAGAGACTTCACCTCCCCACCTGTCCCCACCTCTGTAATGGGGTGTTAGCCCCTCGCTGTCAGAATTGAGTGGAATAACACATGTAGAGAGCTAGTATGGGGAGTCTCTAAAATTACATTTTAGAGATTGGGGTTCATTCTTTGACAACTAAAGGGTGAGCTGCAGAAAAATGTCACCTCTAAACTAAAGACCTAATTTGGGGAGAAGGAGCGAGGTGTCAGCAAGTTGCAAATGGTAGCTGTCATCAGCCACAATCAGATACCAAGTGTCCCTGACGCTGGGAAGGCTAGCATGCTGCCTGCTTACTGAGCATGAAGACAGGAAAGGCTTTCTTCAACAAAGTGCTCTTCAGCGAAGAATTCAAAATCAAACGTGGGAATACCTAGAAAACGAGAGAAAAGTCACTATTGCCTGGGACTGACAATCAGCTTGAACAGATGAAAACAGCAGGACGCTAGCAGTGAGCTAGTTCCTAGGACAGCTCAGCCCACTGCAAGTGCTCTCTGAGTACTTTTTAATTCTTGCCACACTGATGTGTTCTCCCTGATCATCAGAGGAAGACGGGCACGTCTCCTGCACCACAAGGGGTACAGCCAGGCCTCATGTGTTGCGCTTTGCAGATATAGTGGATTTCACCAGACCCTCCACCAATGAAATGACTGCAACTTGCTGAAGGCTCATATGATGGTTAACATTTGGGGACAGCAAAGCAGTTTTTATGGAGGTATGTACCTTGATTTTGAGATATAATACTATTGAACAATTACTACAGTATAATATAAACATCACTTTATAGGCACTGGGAAGCCAAAAAAATGCATGGGACTTAATTTATTGCAACACTTGCTTATCTGCAATGGTCTGGAACCAAACCTGTGCTCTCTCTAAAGTGGGCCGGTGCCCGGAGGCTCAGCGAGGTCACGCGACCTGCCCAGAGTCAATGAGCTGCTAGGAATTTGAACCAGGATCAAATCTAGGTTCATCTAACTCTAAAAGTCCATGTTTTTACCCATTAACAGGTCCTGACATTCAACACACTATGCAACTTTATAAAGTGCTGACGTATATAAATTAATTTTTAAAAAGGGTAACAGCATTGAGCATATACCTAGAAACTTAGAACATTTATATTATTATTTGGAGGTGACTGGATCACAGGTATCTTATGTCTTATTCACAGTCTGTAAATTGTTTAAGGTGGAACATAAATTTGTAGTAAGAAATAGTTTTTGAATTTCAAGTAATGAAAAAGAGTTGAGAGTTTTAAAACACTCACTCCAAAAAACGTTGAGGAGGTAATGACTCCTGTTCCTAGTAATGCGCTCTCATAGGCATGGCAATTCTAAGGAAAAACAAAAGTACATATTAGCAAATGCCACAGTTTAACCTCGTAAAGATAATTTAAACAAACAGAAGGAACAGAAAACTGATAGCCCTGGGTTGGGAAATACTCACATAACTCCCATTTCCGTTGACCATGTTAAACGCTGTGGTGTACATATAGAAGGAGACCTGCAGAAAGACAGGTAAACAAACGGGCTCCATTTTGGTTTCAGACACGAGAAGTCAATCCTCACGAAATAGAAATAATTGCTACCTGAGGTAAAATCATGGACTGTAGACTTTTTGCTGACAGCAGTGACAAAAATACCTTTGAAGAAAACAGAACAGTTATACATGTTTGGTTCCTCTGCAAGAACAACGAACTATACGGGGAGTTTGGAGTGCAGAGCAGAGTCCCCGGCTAAATGCTGGAACAAGGAGAGGGAGGCTCAGATGCAGGGGCTGCCAATCAGTGGGCAAGCGAGGTCGACTGAGCACCTACTGAGTCCCAAGGAGTCCCAAGACCCGCAGTGGAGCAGGGCAGCTGAGCTCACCTGCAGGGGCTTGCAGACACAGGGCAGGTGTGGGAGAAGTGATAGAGGAGTGATGTCATTTTGGGAGCGCAACTCACAAAAGCCAAGGTGAGATGACTTTGAAGGGGGCGGGGGGTGCAATTCCAGGACCCAGAGCAGGGTCTGTACTGGAATGGGGGAGGGGAGAGAAGTCGTGAAAACTACATGCACTTGTGGCAGGAAGCACATCTTTTTTGTTGTCATTGTTTTTAAAAAGCAAGGAATGAAGGAAGAGAAGAAGTATCTCTATTTACTTATTTTGGTTTTTCACCCCAGTTCCAGGTCACAAACCCAGGTCCTTGAGCTTTACATGGTCCGCATGCCAGCGTCTCCGCTGCCTGAGCCACAAGGGTACACGCAGGAAGCACATCTTAACTCATCTGTGTTCTCCACAGTTCTCTGTGCACAGTAGGTGCTCAAAGAAATGATCACCTGGGACACCGCAGACCCTCGAAAGGCCTGATGCCTGACTGGGTAAGCAGCACAGGAATATCTGATCAGCAGAGAAGGATCAGAGGAAAGATGTAAGACCATGTATCAGGCCATCTGGGGACAGGGGTCCAGGGCTGGAGGACACAGCCTCCAAGGTTAGGAGCTGGGAGAGCATCCTCCTTCAGCCCCAGTTTCATCCCAGGGCAGCAGCTTACTCACCATGGGTGCTGCGAAAGGCAGGAGAGCTGGTGGAGAGAAGAACAACAATGACAGCAGCTGCTAAAGCAGGGGTGGGGTGCAGAGGGCCCTGCTCCAACCCTCTCTCTAGCCTCCCGAAGACATGGATGGCAGAGGACACTTTTCACTTTTTTCCCTAATAACAATACTAACTACACACATGGCAAACGTCTATCAGTACCAAACAGGAGGGACTCGGGTCCTCCCCGCAGTACTAACGGCACATGTTCATCTCCCTCATGAATGCACTACATCTGTGATGCTGTGATTTATAGCAAGAAATGTCTATTTGCTCTTTGTCCCTGTTCCTACTACAGAGATCCTAAAACCTTGGGGATTTCCTAAGTGAGAAGCGCAAAATGCAGAAGGCCCTTTCAACCACACCTGAGTTTATGTTCAGAGGTGACTGAAAAAGTCCTGGAGGACTGGGGCGAGTTACCAGGAGAACCAACCAGGTGACAAAGGGTAGTAACTCCTAGTGGCACTCAACCACTGGGAGGGGAGAGAAGCTGGAGGCGGCGCTAAGCATCAGTGGCCAGTGTTGAGTCCACTGTGCCTGCCAATAATGCCGCCATTGAAAACACTAACTGAACGCATGGTGATGGCTACTACCTAGAGTACTGTGATGATCATTTTGCAATCAATACAGATACCAAATCATTATGTTGTACATCTGAACTGAATGTGAGATGCCAATTATATCACCTATATATTCATTGTTTTTATTTACAAGTATATTTATTTTTCATTGCAGTAACTCCGTTGTACAAATTAAAATCATATGTAGGTTCTCCATCGGTGCACTTTCTCCATTTCTCAGATACATGTCTAGCCTCCACACCCTAGCCTCCACCAATTACCCAGTGCTTGTCACCATTGTCCAGTGTGGGCTCTGTCTACACTTCCACTTCAGTTCCCCTCCACCCCC
>RJWH01003367.1:0-32471 GCA_004363575.1 Solenodon paradoxus | reverse complement strand
GGAGATATGGGGAGGGCACAGGAGCTCAGTACCTTTCCATCAGGCTCTTCCTTTTATCATGAACCCAAGATTTAGTAAGCAAACCTTTTTCGTTGAGTTCTGTAAGTTATTCTAGCAAATTCTCAAACACAAGGAAGGAGCAGGGAATGGAGGGAACCTAAAATTACAGCCGGTTGGTCACAAGCCTCACAGCACAGGGGACAACCTGAACTTGCAACTGGTATCTGATGTGGGGACAGTCTTCCACCAGTGTGATCTGTTCCACTCCAGGCAGGTGTCAGAACTGCGTTAAAAGTGCAGGTGACCACGGGTGTCACAGCACTGACGGGTGCGGGAAAAGCCCCAAACAGCTGGTGTCAGGAGTGACGTACTGAGAGTGCTTAGGTGGTGGTTTCTGGATTCACTGACAGAAATCCTTCTAGGTCCAAAATAAGGCAGGCAGAATTTCCCAACCATTATCAACCATGTCTTCCCAGCCCACTGGCGAAGTTAGTCAGCTCACCTGCAGGTCGAAAAGGCACTGGGATCAGCTTGCTGTTGTCAGGATGCACTGTTGACTTCAGGGGTGAACACAAAGATTAGTCTGATGTCTGTTCTGTTATTTTAGGGAGCTGACAATCAGGAAGGGACTGAAACTTACCAGACTTCTCTTCCAAGCTTCTTGTACCTAAAAAGCAAAAATAATAAACAATAGCTTTAAAAGACACAAAAAAATCTTCTCTCAGTCTCATTTCAGGAGCTAATGTTGCCACACCTTTCAGAGACTGAAGGCCAGAATTGTTTTCTAACACATGGACAGAACAAATAGAAAGAAATGAAGCAAAGAGATGATCCACAAAAAGAAAATGGGCAGAATATTTAAAGAACCCTAATGCTAAAATCTCGGAGGTACGTCCTGATGGAGGAGTGTTTTGGTCAGCTACCTCTGGCCAAGAGTGCAGTACATACGCCCCAAGCATCCAGGTGGGCATCCTGGGGCTGGAGTGAACAACCAAGATGAACAACTAACAAACAAAATGCTTCTTCCTCCTCTCTCTGCCTACCTGCCGACCTCTGCTCACCTTTATTCTAGCCTGCACTTTTCCTTTAAAACAAAACGTTTCTGAGTTTGTTCAAAATATTGAGAATGGGGTACACGCTGGTGGAGGAGTGGTTTGGTCATCAGCCTCTGGCCTAAGCACAGTTCATGTACATTCCAAGTACCTAGGTTCACATCCCAGGTCCGAGGAGACCAACCAAGACAAAAATTAAAACGAAATACTTCCTCCTCCTCTCTCTTCCTGCCTGCCTGCTTTTTGCCTTCATTTCCACTTGCACCTTTCCTTAAAAAAAAAAAAAAAAAAAATCACAATAGAAAACTAACCTGATCCCCTGGGCAGTTTTATAATGGCAGAATTCCACCTGATTTCAGATCATGCAAGGAGAATCACCCAGCCTTGACCCAGGCAAACCTGGGCACATGACACATACCGTCCGGTCCTCCAAGTCAAATCTGAGGGCATCTCCATTTGTTAACAACAGTTGCCTCGATTTTTCTATCTTTTCCTATAACCAGATATAAAGAAAGCAATGATCACATTTAGGAATCCCATGCTCACACTACCTGATCACTTGCAACATGTGACTCTTGGCATGCCGACAGTTTCCACTAGGACAGTCCCCTGGTCACTCAGACCAGATTGTCCCCTGCAGGTGCTGCCATCACCCCATTCCTCTCCGCTGTCTCAGGGAAGGATCCCCAACCCGTGTGGCTGCCGAGTCCCTTCTCCCTCCCTCGCTCCACATCTAATCAGTTCAGTCTTATTTCCTCTCTTCTTTTTTACTTAATCTGAGAAAAATAACTACAGAATACCAAGAATCATTACGTACCCATAATCCCCTCACTCAGAACTGACAATTACAAATATTCATTCTATTTGTTTCTATTTCTTCTCTGAAAAGAGCCCTCACCTACAGCCTCATTTCCCTTTCCCATTCTATCAGAAGTAATCTCTGTTCCAAGTTCAAGGTATACACTTCCAATCCACTTTTTACACCTATATATACATAACCCTAAAAAATATGTAGCTTTGATTTATGTTGTAATTTGTATAAATGCTATACTTGATGCATCTTGATTTTCCACTAAGCATTATTAAAGTTTACCATTTAACATCATATGCATCCTATGTTTCTACTATCTTATGTTGAAAACTAGATCATCACTTAAAAGCTAATCAGTATTCTACTGTAAAAAAAAATAAAAATCACATTATTTTTCTCAATTTCCCTACAGATGGTCATTCAGGATTTCTTTTCTCTGTTATAAACAAGGCTGTCAGAATATCCTGAGCACAGGATGGGCCTCTCCCTTTGGATCTGGCCCTGAAGGTCACTGCTGGTGACATCCTTAGCCACACCAGGTTCCTCCTCTTCATCCCCGGCTGCAGCTGGTTCAAACCCTCATCTCTCATTTGGTGTACAGTCTAGCTCCCTCTGGGTATGTGCTACATCCAACCAAAGAGACCTTCCTCCACCCAACCCTTAGAGCCCTGGGTCAAAATTTGTGACTAGCTTTGCCAGTCTGCCCTCCATGAAAAGGGGGGTTAGTTTTTAACCAGTCCTTGCCCAAGGACTGGCCTCACCTGTCTTCTTTCATGTGTTCCCCTTTCAATCTAACAAGCATGGCGTGTCCTGGTGGAGCAGTGACTGGGTTCACTGCTTCCGGCAGGTACCGTCACCTCCATTCCAAGGACCCAGGTTCACATCCCAGGGCCAGGGGGAGAAAACCAAGATTAACAACTAAATAAAATAAATAAACTGTTCTTTCTCCTCTCTCTTCCTGTCTGCCTACTTGCCTTCATTCCTACCTGTAATTCTCCTTTAAAAAAAGAAAGAAAATCCAATAAGCTTATGTGGAAGGAATAAAAACATGAAAAAAAAATACTGATTTTATTATTTCAACACTCAGGCAGTCGTCATGTTTCAGAATAAAATGTGAAATTCATTATTTCTAAAAACAAGAAAATACTTACAACTGAAAGGACCAAATTTGTAGGATCCAATAACTCTGTCCACTGACGAAGTCTCTGGAGGAAAGACTTGAAAGGGAAGAGTACCAGAGAGGTTAATGGTAGCAGAAAAACACACAGATAGATGGTAATACTACTAGTTAACTTTTCTCTTCAGCCTCAGAGGACGTTGCATTGCGATCTGCCTTCCACCTGCGGTATCTCCTAGAATCTACCTCATCCCCACTTTACAGGTGAGGCTTCGAAGGGTTCTTGGATGTAAGTCAAGGAAAAGCCAGCCAGGAAATGACCCTTAGCTACTCCAATATCAATTGCTCTGAAGGGTTAAAAGCCAAGACTTTGGGGTCAAATAGACCAGCATTCATATCCCACATATGACCTTGAAGCAACTATCTAGAAAGGTCTGGAAATCTGTTTCTTTACCCGTTAGGGTTGTTGTAAGGCTTAACTTGAGCCAGAAAGGACCATCCCAGTGTGGTCTCCATCAGGACAGCTTGGTTCACACCAGAAGGGTGGTGTGGTCTGTTCCAACAGCCCCCGACTCTGCAGCGTTTCCAGTGAGCCCTTGGCACTGCCTGGAAAACATGAGCTCGCTGTCTCTTTGCCACTTACCCAACTAAAACTACTAGGGCTGGCCCTCCTTGAGGTGAAGGTTAAAGGAGAACATTCTAAAGTGTGCGATCTGTGGCTCTGGAGCCCCTGAAATAAGGCCAAGCTGCACTGAGATGCGCTGCTTGTGTAAACAAATGTACACGGGATTTCTTAGACTTCGCACCAAAAGGGATGTAAAATTATCTAAGATTTCTGATATTGATGGTATGTTGAAATGTTAATATTTTGTATCTACTGAGCTAAATAAATTTTGTCAAAATTAATTTCTGCTGTTCCTCTTTACCTTTTTTAACGTGGCTGCTAGAACATTTTAAATTAGTTAGGAGGCTCTCAGCCTATTTCTATTGGACAGTGGTCCTGTGTCAGCTTCCGGTCCCGTGCTGTCTCAGAGCCCAGGGCTCAGGGCTCAGTCCCCCGAGCGTGAGCGACCGAAGCGGGGAGGCCCAGTCCTCTCCCGCTCGCTGCTCACAACAGCTTAAGCAGCAGAGGGCAGAAACCGGCGAGGGGGACTGGCTGCTCACGGCGATCTGCGGGTGATATTGTGGCCACCCTCCCTTGCCCAGCCTGGGACCGAGGTGACAACAGCCGTGGTGTGGACTTCTGACAAGTGTGCGCTCCCCGGCGTCCCCTCCCGGACGGAAGGAGGATGCTGCGACCACGTGGGCTGCCCAAGGTCACCGGCGCCCCGCAGGCTGCACGCAGCACCGCCCCCGCCCCCGCCGCCCCAGTCCCGGGCCCCGGGCCCCCGGCCCCGCCGTACTTGGCGTTCAGTCATCCAGAAGCGCACGTTGGGCTCCATGAGGGCGGCGGCGGAGCGCGCCGGGGACCCACCCGGCCCCGCGTTTCCTCCAGCCGCGCTCTTCCTGGGGCCTACGTAGTGGCTGGAGGCAGCCGCCAGGCCCGGCGTGGAGGAGGAGCCGCGCAGCGAGCCCCGCCCCGCGCGCGCGTGCGCCCAGGCTCCGCTCCCAGGGCGGGAGTGCCCGCTGCCGGGAGGCGGCGCGTGTCGCTCCGCCCGCCCGCGCCAGTGGTTTTTTTCCTTCTCTTTTTCAGCCCACCGCTCCCACAGGCCAAGCCCTCCCAACTGATCCCCTTAGAGTAACCGGGTGTTTCCCGGTCTGGGAATGTCACATTTCAAAACCCCGAAGTCACAGTGCCATGGACTGGAGAAGTGGTGCGTGGGGTGCTCCCCAAGCTCATGTCTTATCTGGAGCACAGGTGCGCCCAAGCCTTTGGACATTCTTGAGAATCACTTCGGTTACCCAGTGTACTGGGGAGACATAGCATTTAAAAAAAGTGTTTATGTGTATGTGTGTGTATAATATATGTATGTATGTGGAGGAAAGAAGTAGGCAGGCAGGCAGAAAGATGAGGAAGCAGCATATATCTATCAGTCCGTTTAATTGTTTGGGTCCTGTGGTGCCTGCCCTCCAGGCCCATACTCCCCCCACCACACACACACACACACACACACACACACACACACACACACACACACACAACTACGCAAGGGAGCTGCAGAGTTTAATCGCTGAGCCCCGGTGCGCCAGACCCAATACATAATTTGCCAGGCCCAGTGAAAAATAAAAATATGGTGCCCCTTAAATGACAGAATTTCAAGAAGGCAGTATCAGAGCATTAAAACCACAGCCTGAGTCCTACCAGCTGAGGGCCTGAGTAGCATCCTGTCTCAGCACTAGGGCAAATCCAGCCCCTTCTGCTGAATTCCAGTGCAGGCAGGGACCATTTTCACACTGACTACGTTCTTTCCTCCTGCCACTGGGTGGGAGACGGTGGAGGGTGCTCGTGGAAGTGAGCAGTTGTTGAGGAAGTGCAGGGTGTCCTCAGGAGACCTGAGTTGTGTCGTCCGAGTAAAGTCACCATCTCCAGGCCTTTTTCTCATCCATAAAGTGAGAATATAATTGCACCTTGTTTTGAGGCTCAAAGGAGATAATTTATGTAAAAAAAAAACTATAACACAGCGTTGGGTCCCATGGAAGCAGTTAACGTGGGCCACTAACTTCTAGGCTGCCTCTTCCCTCCCCTACCTTGTCTTTTTCTCCAGGAACAGGAAGACTTCATGGTTTTCTTCAGGACCATGTGATTTCTCCCCACTTACTTAGTTCACCGACTCACTTTTCTATCTGGCCTTCAAGGGTTCTCTTCTCTTCCAGGAAGCCTTCCCTGAGGTCCCTCGCTGGATAAAGTTGCCCCTTGGAGACCCCCACGTGCCCTAGGAATGCACCTGATGCAGCATGGTATTTAACATACTGTTATTCTGTGGCTTCTGCCCTCAAGTATGTCCCAGGTTCTGCCCTCAAGTATGTCCCAAGTCCCGCGCAGTTGACTTCTCCACTTCCCCAGCCTGGAACCTTATAGTGTAAACAAAGAAACAGTGATCTTACAACAAATTGATGCAGTGCTTCTGGAAACCTTCCAAATGTTTCCCATCTCAGAATAGACTCTAAACACCCTAGCTCCCTGTAGGGTACTCTGGTTCCCACAACCATTCTTCACAGCTCCTGTCACCTGGCCTTTCAATTCTCCATCCACTCCAAGGTGCTTTTGTGCTTTTGACTCAGGCCCTTTGCCTGGACCCTTCTTTTTCTACTCCCTTTCTACAGGTTTTCTCTCATTTGATCTCATCTGATCTTCATAAAAACCCTGAGGTAGGTAGGATTATTATCCCCATTTTACAGGTAAGTAGACTGGGAGAAACACTTTCCCTTAAGGCCATCCTGGGCAATTCCATCTAGAACATTTCTGCTCCAGCTTCTTGTTCTATTTTATCTTCCTTCAAAACATTCTATGTATTTTTGTTTCTCCCTTTAGAATGTGATTGAATGAAGGGGGTTATCTTTTTTTGTTCATTCTGGAGCCTCTAAAAGTGCCCGGACATGTCCCTGTGGCTCTGCAGCTGTGAGCAAGTCCACGTACAGCCCAGGGACCTGGGTGTGAGACCTAAAGGGTGGGGAGGGGGATGGACGATCAAAATGAACTAACTAAATAAATGCTGCTGTTTCTTCCTCTATTTCCTTCCTAAAATAAAACAGTGCCTGGCATATGGTAGGCACTCAAGGATCTATTTAAAGAATGAAAAAATGCTTCCACCTCTCTCTTGCTCCCTAAATTGAGCTCCTTGAGTATGGAGCCAGCAACTTACTCATCTTTGTAGGCCCTGAGTTAAATGCTGGATAAATGTGTTGATCTAGTCAGAAAGAAAACTAAAGCCCCCACCTCCAATTTTTAATGATGTTAAAGACGCAAATATTTTAAAATGTTTATTTTTTATCATATACTTTCATATACTTTACATTGAGCATTTCAGCAAGGAAAATAATTACAGTGATTTTAAAATGCAATCCCTGGATTAAATAAATATCCTTTGTAATTACACCCAATCAATATCTAGAAATGTATGTAGACACTAAGTCAGCTAACAAAATAAGTAACATATAGAAACTATAAATCTCAGGAATGGGGACCATGCATGACTAGTTAAGTCACTTTTCCACCGTGTTTTTTAAAAAACATGATTCACATTTGTTTCGATCACACATACAGCCATTGCAAAAGTTAAATTAGACCACTGATGCTATTAAAACTATTATCTCATTACCTTAAAAGAAAATTCAGTGTAAAAGCAAAGAAATTCAAGAAGAAAATTTCAGGATACTTGATCAAAAGCTTCCAACGCTTGTACTGCTCTAATGTGCGCAAAGGTTCCAGTAAGATTAGAGAAGAATGTTTTCTTTTCCCACCGAAGACATGATCCAAGAAATGGGAGAAGCAGGCATTCTAAAAACATGTAGCCTTCAAGAAGTAACCAACAAAGGACTCCTTTTATGTTAGTAATTAGCCACATTTTAAAAACCTTAGCCATTATCACAAAAACAAAACATTTAGAGTATCATTTATGATTACAAACATAATTAATTTTTTGCCTTCTAGAAATAATCTTTGTAGAACTAAAAGTGAACTCCAACTGTGGTTCTTTTCCGATGAGAGGCTGCAGGTGCGTGTGGGATGATGTACTAATTTACCTTCTCGAAGTACTCTTTGGAAGCAGCTGGATGTGGTTTAATCTGAAAATACAAACACATTTAACTGGTAACTGACATTATGATAAATGTTTAAAAATGAGCTATAAGCTCTCAATTTTTAACCTAAAGTTCTTTAACTGTTTAAAGATTGGTCTGTTTCCTATAACATTAAGCTTACCATATATACCATTTTATATAGGACAGTTCTGCTTTTTTCTCACTACCCAGTCATCCTATCATTCTAATATAAATGTCTATTTTGTCCTGTTTTGAATAAAACAGAGCCATCTTCAACCAAGGGCAAAAGGGGCCGTTTAGTTGCCCTGGGCCCAGTCTGTTGAGGGGGCCCAAAAGCAACTGCCCCTTTTGCCCCACATTAAAGGCAGCCCCTGCTGGCCCTGATTGCAGTGACCCAGGGCCACTGCTGCTGTCTCCACCCTGCAGGAGCCCCATGGGAAGAGGCTCCCTCCCACCCCGAATGCCTGTTTCTTCAAAGGAGCAGAACAAAGTAGCAGGGTCAAGCTGCAGCAAGTACTACGGAGGTTTTCCCCGGCACCACGGGGATTATCTCTGGCACTTGGGGATTATCGGGTATTTCTGGCACTGGGATGGTCAAAGGGGCATGTGTTTTAGGTAAGATATTTAAAACAATGCTTATAAGGAGACCAAATTTGATTTTCACCGAAGGTGCCAAAATTTCTTGCACGGGCCCTGGCTGTTTGTATGAAGTCCCGCTGGACCACAAGGCATTGCTGTGCGATCACTGCCATGCATCGCATAGCACTTACTTGTTGCTGGCCTGGCTGCTCTGCTCCTGCTTGAATTGTTCCACCTCCTCCCATCCCCTTAGTGGCAAGCACACAACCCCGTCCCGTTTTGCCATGCCAATGTCCCATTTTTATCTCAAGGAAATGTGTCTCCCATTTTTGTGTCAGCCTATTTAAAATACATGGATGAAAATTACATTAACAGCTCATCTGCTCACTGCTCTCACTCCCTACCCCTCAGCAACTTTACCCATTTGCACGCCATCCACACCCCTGCTCCAAGGTGAGTGCCTTTTGTGGATATTTTACACCTGTAGCCCTTGAGGCTACAAATAACTGACCCTCTGCTGGGGTCTCATTGCTTCTGGCAAAGAAACCTACTGTAGGAGAATCTGGTGTCCAGTTTGCAGGGCAGACTTCTCCATGCACTTCCACAAACTGGAACGCCTTCACCAAGCGGAGGGTCTCTTCCACGCTTCGGCCCACTGGGAGATCATTCACACTCATATGCTTGACGACTCCATTGGGGTCAATTATGAAGAGACCTCTGTATCAGAATTTGTTCTCATTAGTACCTCTGTATTAGAACGAGAAAGAGTCTAACTTCTACCCTCTTGTGGTCCCTTTAATATTATTCTCTTAAGGCCCCCTTAATAAAACAAAGTTCTATCATATGCTTAAAAACGAGGTTTTCCTGGTGTGAAAACGCTATCATGTCTCACTGATAACAGATGCTTTTAGCAAAGTCAGTGCTGGATCAGTTTAACAGTCTGGTCACATTTACAAATGTGACCTGAAAGTCAGTGAACCAGAAAGAGCAGGTGATTTAACAAGCATTCTTTAGGCTTCTGTATCAAATCTTGGAACAAAACCATAGACAAGTGAGAAGGGACAGAGATATATTTTATCTAAATACTTAGGAAATGAGTGAATTCTCGAGCAAATGAGGGGAAATCCCATGGGAAAATCTTTTCAGAAAGAATTTACTGGCCTTAAATTGATGCAGAGCAAAAAGTCTAACAAAAAAACCAAGCTTGTCATGCTTTACCACTTGGCAACAATGTAATGAGATGTGTTCACCTTCCCTCTAGTGTTACTATAAAATATGCAGATATGTGTAACCCATGGTTATAACAGTCCATCTTAAGAGGGTGTGACATTCTAAGCATTAATCACTCACACAAAAGACAAGTGAGAGAAAATCTACAAGGTGAAAATGGATGTCTCCCTCCCCGGACCTGGCCCATGGGGTCCAGGTTCTGAGACCTAACCTGGCCTGGTGCATGTTCCCAGAGGTTGGAGCCCATGAGTTAGGCCAGAGCAGGGCCCACAGCCTCCAGAAAGTCAGACTTGGTTCCTCTCCCTTGACAAGCCTAATAGTAAAAACAGTAAGAGAACTGCAAAATTAGCAGCACTCTACAGAAAGGGGATCCTGGGAAAAAGCTAGCACTCTTTTCTCCTTCCCTTGCTAACTCTGTCCAAACTAGACTTTAGTTATTAAAGGAAGACAATAATCTCTTGGAGTCAAAAAGGTCCAAGTTCCACAGTGACTTCCAGAACTAAAATTCCAGGGATAGCCCAAGAGGAGCACAGGCCAGAGGTTAGCATGAAAGGGCACGTAAAGCAATTTAACCTGGTCCCCCCTGTAAAACTGAAATGCACTGAAATAGGCTCCAGGCCTGCTTCCTGGAGGCAAAGTTCTACCTAAATCCATATCATTCAGTAGCCATCGAGATGCCCATTCTGAGGCCTCACCTCATCCCTCCCGGAAAGGTCTGAATATGGGACCATTGAAGACGGAAACCTTTCCCACTCAAAGGAATAAAATTCTAAGTATATAATGAATAAAGACAAAAAGAACATTCCGAGACAGGGGTCATAACAGCCACCAGGACTCGTGCTAAAAACTTTAGCTGCCAAGGTGCACTCTGGTGGAGTGGTGGTTGGGTCTCTGCCGTTGTGAGAGCTCAGTCCACACACATCCCAAGGATCTAGGTTCACGTCTGGGGCAGGGGATGGGGGGTGCGTGGGGAGAGAATAACCAAGATGAATAACCCATATCAAATCCATGTCCGTTTGATTCCCAGGCTTGCACAAGATCTCAACTGTCCCGAGACACTGTCTGCTACCTCAGGGATCTGCCCTTCTTCAGTCTGATGACTTTACTGCCATGATCCCATGGAGGTGGTTCCCGAACAACGAGAGAGTGTGAAACAGTGAGACCATCAAGACACGCTGTCCCTCTTCAGAAACAGACATGGGGTGGTGCAGGGTCAAACCCATTTCAGTCATTTCTGAAAGACTGCCAGCCCTGCAGGAGGCATCCATCTTGCTTATCAGAAGATTAAAATGAAGGATTTTCTGTTTTCAAACAAGCTTTAACAAGGTCTCCATAAATCCTCTAACAAGCACAATGATGCTGCACATGAAAACAATTTTAAGTTCGCCAGGAATATGGTCTTACCGTAGTGCAAGACCAGGATCTTCCAACAGCACACCGTAGTCTCGGGATATTTGTTTAGTCAAATCCGACAAGAGTGCGATGTTCATGTGGCCCAAACCTCCATTCTAGTAAAAGTGCAAACACGACTGGCTGTCACACTGCGCTCTCTCAGGGTCAAGATGTTTGAGGCCAACATTAAAGGCAAGACGGAGCAGTAAGTGAGCGCGAACAGGGCGCCAAGCACTGCTTTACGCTCTATTACCTCACTTTCCCCTCCCAGCCACCCGGGAGTAAATACTATTATCATTTGCTAGATAAGGAAACCCAGGCACACAAGCTAGAAAGAGGCAGAGGTAGAATTTAAATCTGGCTAACACCTAGACCTTTCTCTCTAATTCTTAAATAACTCTTTTAGTTGAAGATTTCTGAGACATAAAAACTGAAGAGTAATTAAAAAAAAACAACAAATACTTTGACGAATTGATAGAGCCCACCAGTAAAGATAGGTATTTTGAGTCTCTCCAGCAAGTTTTTTGTTGTTTTTTTTATTGCAGTAACTTTTATTCTACACATTAAAATAAACTCATATGTACGGCTGCCCATATGTGCAGTTTCCCTCTTCCTCAGACATGTCCACACAGCCGGCCGCAGCGAGTGCTTAGCCAAGGATACGGAGCATGCAGAGCAGCAAAAGCAGAGATCCCACAGCCACACAGGGTCCATGGGATCTGCAGGGCACAGGTGAGAGGTGGCAACAACCCTAGCTCTCCCACGCCAGCCACGCCTGCCGCTACTGTGTGTACTTTGGAAGGTACAGGTGTAGTGAGGGTAAATCTGCCTGCAGTGTCCAAGGAGACAGGGACAAGAGTTTAATAAGATTTGCGAGGTGAGAGCCTACCACAGCCCACTTCAGACTAATCGTGCTTTAACAGCTTCTAGGTTGGTCTTTTATAGTCTTTTCTGTTTTCAAAATCACAAGTGCAAAGGCAGGGTGACCGGCATTTGTACCTTTCTGGGTGTGTTTATCCAGGCCAGATGGCAAAAGTGGGAATCCACTGACACTGCAACAACTTCGCAGTTCACGTCATGAAATTCATTGGCTTTGTCACTAAAAGCAACGATCTCTGTCGGACACACAAAGGTGCTAGGAAAATAAAGCAGAAATTCTCATCAGACAATTTAAAACCCAAGATTGTAAACCTGCATAATAGGTAGCTAAAAAAGGAGTTCAATTTGCTTAAAGGTGAAAAAGGCAAAATGGTAAAACGATCCTCAATGGACTCACCTATTTAAGAATCACACCAAAATGTGGGGTAGAAGGAGGAAGATAGTCTAAGAATAAATAAATATATATATACACACATATATATATATACACATTTTTTTTAATAAAGTAGCTTTATGCGAAAATTCGTTATATTATTTCTACTTATTTTCCTCCAGACTAGTGTTCTCAAAAGCTGGCTTATAGGACCCACTACTCTAGGGGTACATAAGAGTCATTTAAAATCCTGCCCCTTGAAAGGGATTGCCAAGCCCTCTCCTGCATTCACCCTTGTAAATGAGCTATAGATGCAAGCTGTAATCAACAAGGCCATTTGTGATAAAGTTAGAACCCTTCTCTGGGACAGAAGAGAACTAAGGAGAGGCGACCTCAGTGTGGAAGGCTGGATCTCTGTTCTCAGATGACAGAAAAGTATCACTGAAATTATGCTTACAAATCCAAAGGATAGAAGAAGAGCACCAAGTATTTCCCCTTAAAGTCATCCAGGCTTAGTTCTTTGAACTCGCCATTGACAACAGCTGTACCCTTAAAATAGGGTGCATGCTGGGTGACGGCGGGAACATGGCATGAGGAACCTACAAAAAAAGACAAAAAACCCTGCACATGTGGTTAATCTGGTAAATCAAGCACAATTTTATTTTATTTAACCCCCTCACCACAAGCTAATGTAAATTAATTATAAGGTTCAGTTCAACTACACATCCTGGGTATGTTTTTTTTTTTTCTTTCACAGTTCTAGATTAGACACAAATTTAATTGAAAGTGCTGTGGAAGCTAAAAAGATAGAAGATAGGGCTGGAATTTGGATGGAATTACAGAAGATATGAGGTTGTAGATAGATTCTAAATATCATTTGAATTTTGCCAAGTCCAGATGGGATAGGGCAAATGGCATGGAGGAAGAACAGGGCAGGTGTGTGAAAAGTTCATGGCCCAGTTTGATAAGAACAGAAAGAACGTGTGTGTGGAAGGAAGATGAGAGGCAAAGCAACAACAGCTGAAGGTCTTACTCTGAAGGACTTTATATATCAGGCTGCTGAGTTTTTTCTAAAAGAAGAGATAAAGGAGTCACTGGAGGTTTTCATGTGGGAGACAGATGATGAGTCAGCTGTTCTTAGGGAAATCAGTTGGGCAGGAGAGGGGAGACTGGTGTTAAGCGGTGATTCCAGTTATCTAAGTGAGAAGTATGGGTGGGAGGGGTGTGGCAGGAAATAAGAAGAAAAGCATCTAACAGATATGTCATATCTGGAGAGGACTCGATTCTACCTGGGAACTCTGGATAAGAGTCAGGTGTCAAAATGCCTGGGCATTAGAAACAGTTGTTGGAAGCGAGGTTTGGGACAGGTAACAAGAACGTTCAAACCAGAGGCATCAAATCACTACTAGACATTTTTCTGAAGCTCCAAAGACATAAAATTGTGAAACTTTTTATAACACTTCACTCATTTTCAAAAACCCACTCATTATATGAGGTTGATCTCAGCAAAGTCCACATTCTAGGGAATGGAGTGTCAATCTCAGGAAATAGTTCTGCTTCACTCAGATCATGGAGGAGTCCATTTGGCTAATCTAAGGTGGCCAGCTGGAGCCAACACACATGTCTGGATCCCAATGCTTTGGAAGGAGCTGCATTTTGAATTCATCCACTTAACTCACACCCCACTTCACACACAGCAGGTCCAGAAGGTATCTGACTCCAGTCCCCTACTTCCCAAGATCCTCAACACAGATGATTAAAACCTCTGGCAGCCAACAAGGAAACATGACACAAAGACCTGGATGCTCGTTAGAACAAGTTGGTGAAATTCTAGAAAACACGGACACCCAGTCTTACCCCAGGGATTGACTTAATTTGTCAGGTGGAACTGAGGCAGTGGTATGTCTTTAAAGCTCCCCAGATAAATCTAGTAGGAACCAGAGTTCAGAGTTCCTGTGCAAAGATGACAATCCATGTTTCTATTCTTGGGTCAAACCAAAGCAGGACAACACTTACTGGTGCTAAAAGCCAGTTTTACTTGACTGGAACCAGACCATGATGCATTTGTCAAACATGTTCTTCCAGAAACAACAGGCCTAAGGGCTGTGGAGGCAGACATGCCCCAAGGAATGGCACTCACATGTCGAGCAACCTGGAAAGAGAAATACTTTATATGAGAAAGTATTCCCAGAAAGGTGGCATCAGCTGTCATTGTCCCAGGAACCAAATATCACACCCAATACTCGAAGAGCACAGATTGGGTCTCCATGTTCTTAACATTTCCTTCAGCTTCCTTCTCTTTCAATATTGGGGGTCTGAGGAGGTGCTGGTCCAAAGGGACGAAGTTGTACAAGCATAATGACTATACTTAGTAATACTGTATTGAATGGGACTATGCTAGGAAAGTAGATTTGAGGTGCACTGATCACACACCAAAGAAAATGGCAACTATGTTACAAGCAGTTAATTAGCTTTATGTAGAAATTATCCCACCATGTATATGTAACACCAAATCATCATGTTGTGTAACTTAAAACAATACTATCTATCTATCTATCCATAGATGGGGGAAAAGAGCATATAAGGTTTAGGGTAATTATGAGAACATAAAGACTTTATGTTCTTAAGAGCAACACACAGATTAAACCCCAGGAACTCAGGCAGTTTCTGAAGCTCTTTATCAGATGTGCTGAGCGAGTTCTACTATGTCAAGGTTTTCCTTAGAAAAGACAAGGCCCTTCCTGCCCACACAGGCAAGCAAAAAGTAGAGCAAAGTTCAGCCTCTGGGAAAGGTTGGACAGGACTCAAAGTGAAATGTTTGCTCAACTTTTAGAGTCCAGCATTACTTAAGAAGAGGGAGCATTTAACTCTACTATGAATGAAAAAGGGAGTGTAGATAGCAAAATGGTGCTAGGCTCTGGCCGAAGGTAAGTGCAGAAACTGTGGAGACAGACCTGGGGGTGGGGAAGAGAAAGTGCCTTTGGCATTTTGTTCGCTATGACCTGGGTTTCCATTCAGCATTTGGAGACGCTTACAGCAATGCCTTGCAGTAGCTGTCATTCTATCTTAAGGTGAGGCAATTCGTAAACTGAGGTTCTGAAAGAGCTGTCCAAAGTCTTAGAGTGGGTAACAGAACCGGGGCCAGCTCGTGTGCCTCCTAGGGCCAGGACCAGGTGCTGAGGTGTAGAGGGCTGGGTTCAGGCCACTCCCAGCCAGGAAGGATTCGGGGAGAATCCTCAAGGGTTGGGGAGGCAGTTGTGCGCAGGCGCAGGAAGCCTTCTCTAGATGAGGCCTCTGGGTCCGTTACCGCTGATACATTCCAAAGAGGGCGAAAGACCCTGAGACCGCAGGGGGAGGATCATATGTGGGACGCACGCTCCCGAAGCCACCGCAGTGTCTCCGCACCTGCACGTAGCAGGCACTCACTCACCGAAGCCCGGAGTAACCTTCCCGCCGCGGCCGCCATCTTCAGTGTACTCGGGAACCGCGGGGTCCGCAGAGAAGCAGCGAGGTGGGGCGGGGCCTATCGGACGGGGCGGGGCCATGGAGGGCGGGGCCTCTGCGAGCTGGACGGGGCTCTGGGGCGGGGCCTCGATTTGGGGGCTGGGCCGAAAAGAGCCCCTCGCTACCTCCCTATCTTTAAGGAACTGTGTGACCACCCCTTTTTCCCTGATTCTGAGAGGTACAGTCCCATTATGACTTTTGAGTAGCTGAATGCTTGGGAAAGCGACACTTATCTCTATTTGTCACCCCAACGTAAAAAGTACTAATCCAGGCAGGGAAGTAGACATTTGTTTTCCTATTTGATAGTGATTTTCCTGTTAAACTGTGTGGATTACTGTCGCTATCATTTCTGTAAAAAAAATCTCTTACTATTTCCCCCTCAGGTAGTGTCTTCTGCATGAAATAGAATTGTTAATGCAATGTTAACCCCTTAAGTTAAATGGGTCAGACACATGAAGGGTTTGTTGACCTGAAAACCTTTGGGCTGGTGTATGAGTTTCCAGTTTGGTCTCTCTTCCCCAAATCAGGAGAATTGGGGCAAATTCAAACTTTGTTTTCTGTGGATTAGTAAAGCCAAGAACTCATGGGTGATCGTAATACTTTAAAGCAAGCCCATCCAACATAGATAAGAATCACACTATGACCTTACAATAAATGGAATAAATTGCAGGCTCTAGGTGGGATTTTTCCAATAGCAGTCATTCTACTACAAGCCTAGCTTCTTGAGTCTACATATCATTAGCATGTCATTTACTATTTTCAATAAGTTGACTCTTTTTAAAAACTTAAATGAATTTATTTGAAAGAAAATATTCAGTAATGTAACAGGAAAACCCTATAGCTTGCTATAAGTGAACAGTAATTTAAAATAAATACATTAAAACAAAATGTTATTAGGTATTAACAGGTACAGTTGCCTGATGAAAGTCTGAGTCTTTCTATTAAAAAGGGAAAATGAGAAGGCTCAGGCTGCTCAGGTGTTAAGTGTGAAGTTCCCTCATGGTCCACATAAGAGCCCAAAAGCCCAGCTTCATGGCCATGGGGTCATGGAGAGGATGAGGGGAGATGAACAACTAACTAAATAAGTATATATCTTCCTGCCCGCCTGCCTGCTTGCTTTCATTCCTGCCTGTTCCCTTACTCAGACATAAATAAATGGTAAAATGATAGAGGTAGTTAGCAACCCTAATATTAGACAACACTTTTCTTTGATGTGATCAGAAAGGTTTTTGGTTTCGTTTCTTTCTTTAAAGGAAAGGTGCAGGAATGGAGACAAGCAGGCAGCAGGCAGGAAGGAAGCAGCAGCATTTTCTTTAGTTGTTCACCTTGGTTGAACAGAGTGGATTCCCTCAGGCTTAGACTTATTCATTCTGGTTTCAGTTTCAGAGTTAGATGCTGCTCGTCCTGGTGGCCTAGCGTTTAGGTCTGATGGGCACAGTCCACATGCAGCCCAAGCAATCAGGTTCAAGAGCCAGTGCCAGGGAGAAGACCCAAGATAAGCAACTAAATAAAATAAATGAATGCTCTTCCTCTCTTCTCCTCTCTTCTTGCCTGCCTGCCTACTCACCTTCATGCTGACTGTGCCCCTTCTTAAAAACAATAATAATAATAAATAAAGTTAGATGCTTTAATCAGTCTTTTCTTATTGGCTGGGCTTGCTCAGACTTAGAGCTAACATAATTTATTGCCTTCCACTGAACCCACCCTCCTACTGCTCCCTTTCAGTTTAGAGTGTGAGTCCTGTCTCCTCCTGGGCTGAGCCCATTTTAGCCTCTGGAGTAATACATGTCCTTTCCTACTCAGGGCTCAGAAAGAGCCTTCGCATGTTGGATGAATTTCCATCAATTAACAATGTGACTTTAATCCCTTAATAAGCACATATGAGTTGATCACAAAGGCCACACTCCCAAGGAGTTCTGAGTGTATCAAAGGAATAAGATTATAAAAAAATTTCCCAAATCCAAGAGCCAATATTTTTAGGGGCATGAAAAAGTCATAATGGTTAAGTGTGAACTGACTGGGTTCAAACACCAGCTCTGCCACTTAGTAATTAACTCTCTTGAGCAAGTTACTCAACTCTCTGCCTGTTTTCCCATCTGTAAAATGGGAATGATATTAATTATACATTAATTATAATGAAAACTTAAAGGTTGTTGTGGAGAGTTAATATTGTGAAAGGACTCTGTATAGTCAGCAGGCACATACTAGACACTATTCAGATGTGTTATATTTAGTAAAAGAGAGGTCCAGGCAAGGTGCTCTGAGAGCTTAGAGAGAGACAAAGAAGAGCATCACAGAGAAAGAAAAGGCTCTCAAAATAAATGGATTCTGTCCTTGAGGGAGGAATAGGAGAAGTAGAAGGGGGAAATGGCAGATAGAAGTAATCTGTGGCCTGTGTCCCTTTGCTTTGCTATTATTGACAGTCAATATTTATTGAGAACTTAGCTTGGGGATCAGCTCTGCGCTGAATGTGTTGTTTTCTAAAAGAAAGAAAGGTACAGGCAGGAATCAAGGTGAGTAAGCAGGTAAGCAGGAAGGAAGAGAGAGGAGGAGGAAGCACTTTATTTTATTTTTATTTAGTTGTTCACACTGGCAGTTCCCCTGGGCCTGGGGAGGGAACCCCAACAGCTGGAGTGCATGTGCTCCTTTGGAGGCAACTGACCTAACTGCTACACCACCAGAACACACATGAGATTTCTTTTTTGATCTTCACACAACCTCGTGAGACAGGTGGTATTTTTGACTCGCCATCCCAGTTTAATAGGTGGAGATACTGAGGCTGGGTAATTTGCCCAGACTCACAACTGGAGAGGGAAGGAGTCAGGATTTAAACAACAGACACTGATTGCAGAGCCCCCATACTTAACACAGTGTTGTCCCACCTCCTGCAGGATTTGTTGGAGCATAAAGTCCTTGATGGGGCATCATAGGAGAGGCTGCTAAAAAGATGGTCTGGTTCAACACAAGGTGGGCATTGGCTCTCTATCCTTCAGTAAGATGTCCCTAAATGCTCTGTTCCCAGGCCCCACAGGAGTGCTCTCCTTCAGTGCATTGCGTATCCTCCACACTTTTGTCTTGGCAGTTCTCGTGGGTTCTGCCTGTACTGATGTCCCCCTTTTGGGGGACTTGCCTGGTGTTGCCCACTCTAGTCTGCGTCTTTTCTTTTCTAGGCTCTGACTGCTCTTAGCTTCCTGCTGAACTTGTGGGAGGAAGCCACTCACTTGATGTGACAACCAAAACTGTCTCCAGGCATTGCTGATGTCAACCCCTGATGAAAAGATCATTGTACTAATGATTTGTGCACAGGTTCTGGACCCACCAGGACCTGGGATCAAAATTAAAAGAGAAACTGAGTCTGGGTTTATAAGCACATGTATCTTATGTCACCTTGAAATATTGTACTGTAAGGAAGTATATATAATTTTCTGAGTCTTCCAATCTAGAAGAATGTTATTGAAATAGCTGTTTTTAAAAGAAAAGAAGTTAAGGTTTTAAGGATTAAGAATTCTGATTAATGTAAGATATCTCTGTGTGCAATGAAAGTAAGATGTGTGTTCTCTAAAAGAGAAAGTATCCAAATAGAAATGGATATTATTTTTATTGAGGGAAAAGAAACATTTTGTCTTAAGGTGAAAATTTTTATTTTTTTTTTTTAAAGGAAACGTGCCAGTAGGAATGAAGGTGAGTAGGCAACAGGCAGGAAGAGATGAAGAAACAACATTTATTTTATTTAGTTGTTCATCTTGATTGTCTGCCCCACCCCCGGCCCCACAACCTGGGTCTCAAATGTGGGTCCTTGGAATATATGCAGACTAAGTCCAGTGGCCTTACCTGCTAGACCACCAGCGTGCGCCAAAACCGATTATTTTTAAGATGGGAGAAGGGAAGGATTTATGCCACAAATGAGGAAGGAAAAAGGAATGTTGCAGACAGTTTTTGAGAAAAGAATCTAAGAAACTTGGTATGTGAATTAAAAAAATTGAACTTTAGGGCATGCTGTGGTGGCTTAAAAGTCTCGTACACCCTGGTAGTAGTCCCACATGTACCCCAAGGTCCTAGGTTCAAGACTCAGGGTCAGAGGGGAACAACCAATATGAACGACGAAGTGAAAATGAAGTGTCTCTTCTGCCTTTCCCTGTCTGCCTCCTCGCCTTTATTCCTGCCTGTACCTTTCCTTAATTTTTTTTTTTAAATTAAACTTTAATCCCAGTAATGTACTTATGAAAAAACAAAACTTTAATTTCTTTATTGACTTAAAGGACAAAACCTATTCTTAAATTAAGGTCACCTTTTGATAACAGATGGTAAATTGTTTAAGAAATTTACCTAGAAAATTGATGTCTCAAGCAAGTCATCTGCATCAGGCTACTGATGAAGAGAGAAACAAAAAGCTGAGTCCTCTATGTACTATACCTACATGACTTCTCTAACTGGGTAATTAAATATTATTTCATTATCGTATGAATAGTGTTTTAAAACCCCTTAATACCTTGACAAAACTTCTCAAACCCAGATCAAATTAGGAAAGTTTTTTTTTTAAAGGAAAATATGGGCAATCTTAGACAGTGCCTGAGATTTCCTATATAAAGAAATTATTCTCTTTGTATAAAGAGAGATATTAAGTAAATTAGACTCATTTGGTATAATGAAATCTTATGGGGAGCATTGTCAAAATAAAAAAGTAATGCTAACTTTTTAGCACAGATTTGTGTGGAAATGTGATCATTAATATGTGTGTTTAAGAATTACATAAAATTTCTAAAATATCTAATGTGTTTGTTGGCCGGTCAGGTCATTCTTTTAAAATATTGAATGTCACAAAATTGAGCAAATTTGTGAATTGTATTATATTTAACTCTTTAATGTTTAAAGTCTTTTGCCATTTACAGAAACTATAATCTGATGCTTTTCACGTTTAGAAAGATTTTAGAATGTAGGCACATCATAAACTGAACTGGGTAAGGAATTGCAGATCTTATGGAAAAATGAACTCATAAAATTGCTAATAGAGGTGAAGATCAATAATTAATTATACAGAACTCCATCAACTAATGAAAACAAATTTATTTTTAATGACTTTTAACTTAAGACATTGGTTCTAAGTGCACCCCCGTAGCTCAGAAGATACAATTTAAGACTTGAGTTTGAGACCCAGGGCTGGGAGGGAAAAAAAGAAAAAAATGATTCTTTTGTTTTGCCAGATTAAAAACTTTTTTTTTTTCTTTTAGGTTGACTATAACCTGCAGCATTTTTTTTTTTTTTCTTTAAGGAAAGTTGTAGGCAGGAATGAAGGCAAGTAAGCAAGCAGGCAGGCAGAGGAGGAAGAAACATTTTAATTTATTTCAGTTGTACATCTTGGCTGCTCCCCCCAGACCCAGGATGTAAATCCCATTCTTGATATGTAAATGGGCGGCACTTGGCCAGAGGCAGCTGGGCACCAGGTCACGCCAAATTGTGAACAGAACTGAACACTCACTTTTCTCTCTTCCTAATATCATCAGAATATAAACATTGTTAGTAAGTATTCTTATTTCTCATGGCAATATGTTTATTTGCAGACACCCAATAATAATTTTTTCTCTATAAGGCACTATTGGAAATATGCTTATTTTACTGAGGTTTGACTGGAATGTCATATTGGAGATATGACAGGAAAGCGTTCAGTTGCTGAACTGACCTCATGGAGCCAGCAGGAAAAATCAACTTGGTACCCTGCTTATAGGACTCCAGATGGTCTATCGGGGGGAAAGGAAGATCACCTGTGGCAGGCCCAGAACCCCAGGACATTTTAAAGACTTTAAGAAGAAAGGAATGAACCCAAACTGACAGTATACTGCAGGTGGGCTCTGAAGACCGTGGCATGTCTCCCAAGCCCTGAGAAGCTAGGAAGTGCTCAATCTAAATTCCTTATGAGAAATTCCAGCAAGGCTAACTAAAAGGTTCAGTATAAATTCTCACTGTGCTTATGCACATAAAAGCCAAATTTATTGAGGTTAAAAGTGATTTGTAAACAAAATTATTTTACTGTAATTACTTGATAGAATTAGGGTACAGGTAGAAAATGGTTGTTTTAGTAATACCTTTTTATGGACATCAAATTTTATTTGTAATTCTAGTTTCTTTGGGTGATTAAGATATCTCTTGCAGGGTGTGCCTTGGTGGCCTAATGGTCTAGTACACCTTGCGAGCAGTCCCATATATATCTCAAGGTCCAAGGTTCAAGGCCTGGGGCTGTGGGGAACAGTTAATGTTAAAAGTTAAATAAAAATAAAGTGCTTCTTCCACTTCTCTCTTCCTGCCCTCCTACTTGCCTTCATGCCTACCTCTGCCTGCACCATTCCTTTAAAAAAAAAAAAAAGTCTCTTTGAAACCATAACTTTCTCTCATAACTTGGGGAAATTTTTATTATGTCTGATCTGTACTTATTTTGAAAATGGTATAACCTCTATAAACATTGTAAATATAGGAAAATGAACCACAATACAGGATGTATTCTGCGTCCCATGAGTATTTTCAGTCATGAGTGGAACAATTTTATTCCTCAGTCATCCCTTAAACCCGACACCCCCAATCAGCAGGAAGTAGCTGGAAAGAATGGTACCCCTATTCGTACGTGACTGAAGAGTGATACAAATAGAGTGGGGATAGGTAACTGGGCAGTAAAACAGGGCCTATGAACCTAACCATCCAGCAAAATTGGTTAACAAAAGACTGAGGAGGAATCTGTGATATTTAATTAGCATGTAGTTCAGTTACAGATACACTGAGTTGGAGAACAACAAATAATGACTTGAACCAGCTTTCCACTGGGTCACAGGAGACTTGTGACCAGGCTGATAAACTAGCATACAGCCCTGTCAGCACCACAGTCTCATCATCGCCAGTGCCTGTGGCATTCTCCAAATAGCTCATCTTCCCCCACGCTGCCTGCAGCATCTATACTTGTCTGTGTGATCTCTGTAACCCTTACAGCTGGGGAAGTCGATCTGCGCCATCAGTTTTCCCACTTCCTTAACTGGAGCCTAAACTTTTCCCTGCTCCAAACGCCCAGTGTCCAGTTATTGGTTTTGCTGCACAGTGGACATAACAAATTGGTCTGTTCTATAATAGAGCTGCAAGTTAACATTCTGGTAGTTGGGGCTTCCTTTAGAAGATGGAAACATTACTCTGGGTTTTACTGAATTCTTCCTCTTCCATGGCAAAAAAAAAAAAGCTCCTATTTCTTTCTTCTTTGTCCATGAAGCCCCAGATTAGGCTCTCTCCAGGGTTTGGGGAAGATGCAATCTCAACAAGGAGCCATATCTCCTAACAAATGCCTTTCTTTCAAAGCTAATCCCCAGTAGCCCCCTTACATGAATGTATGCTGTTCCAAGCTGATCTCAAAGGCAGGCAGCAGAGTAATGGAAGGAGCCAAGTTGTCCTCATTTCAGACCCCCACAGATTATTTCACTTTTCAGTCTGAGGGTCTCCATCTAAGAACACTCACCTCACAGGCTTCTATGGAACTAGAATTGTTGCAGTAAGATGCAGCTAGGGTTCTGGGATTCCTTTGAGAAAGAATTCAACAGAGCTGCCAACAAGTGGCACACAAAGCAAATTTACTGGCAAGCAAAAATAAAACAAGGTTCAAAACAACAGTGAGGTATCACCTTATACCTGAGAGATTGGCTACTATCCAAAAGACTAGAAACAACAAATGTTGGTAAGGATGCGAGAAAAGAGAACCCTTTTGGTGGAAGTATAAATTGGTGCAATCCTATGGCAATCAGTATGAAGAGGTCTCAGGAAATGGAGAATGGAAATATCATACGATCCATTCCACTTCTGAGCAGTTCACCAAAACACCACAAAGGCACCAGATAGCCCCATGTTGGTTGCAGCATTGTTTGTAATAGCCAAGAACTGGCAACTACCTAAGTGCTCATCATCAGATGAATGGACAGCATACACCGTGAAATACTGCAAAGCCCTTAAAAAGATGAAATCCTGTCATTTTGACACTGTAAATGAGACTAGAGGGGATCATGCTAAGTGAAAGAAGTCAGAAGTAGAAAGATAAATACCGGATGATTTGACCCATATATGAAATATAAAGATAAAAAGCAAAGGAATAGACTAAACAAAAACCAGCCCTTGGATGTTAACAACAAAACTGAGGTTACCTGTGGGGAATGGGTGGAGGGGTGGGAGCAAGGGGTAGTGGGGTCCAGTGGACAGTGGTGAAGGACTTTGATAATTTGGTGATGGGCACAGGGGTGTTGTCACATATTTGAGGAATGGTAAACTTGTTTATATTATTATTTTCTAACAGTTTCATTTTTTTATTTAGTTATTCATTTTGGTTTTTCCCACCCCACTGGCCCCAGGATGCTAACCAGGGTCCTTGGGATGTATGTAAACTGCGCTTGGCGAGAGGTGATGGACCCAACCACTACTCTACCAGGGTGCTCCTGGGTTTATATTATTTTGTAAATAAAATTTACTTCAATAAATATTAAATGTAAAAAGAAGAGTAAACCAAGAAAAGGCACTCTTTAGAGAAAGAGTGGGCAGCTGCCTGAAGGAGACTGGAGTTTGTTCTGACTGGGAGTGACCATCTTCTCATAGACTGTTTTTCAGTACATTCGTAAAAGCTGGAGTCAGGACATACAGTGCATCGGGCCTCAAATATCCTGCACAAGGATGTTCCCAGCATCACGCTATGTCGAGTTCTCTGCACAGTGGCTCTCTCTGATGTTAGTGTTTGTTGACAACATAGCAGGATGGCCCAAGGTCGAGAGCAAGGGAAGGTTTGGGAGTTAAGGCTGCAAGTAAAACATCTGCAGCCTCCTCCTCCCTGCTTTCTGTCCCAGAGCTATCCTCATCCAAATGAGAGGACGCCTGCCTCAGAGTGACACGTCAGTGTGAGCGAGACACACTGATGATACACTGGGTCCATCCAGGAAGAATCCATCAGGAACACACACTGTTTCTGAAAAGCAGAAACAGCGAGTTGAAGCTCCCTGCGGGTCGGGAAGGTTCCACTGAGGGAATGCACGTGTGTGCCTGACCTGTGCTGCCTCCTTCTCACTCAGGCAAGATGGATTCTTGAACATATATGAGGGGTGGGGGTTTCCTCTGTGGGTATAGCCAGGCTACCTGAAGTGAGAATGGAGTGAGCATCTAGAGGTGTGTCCTAGACTCAAGTTGCTAAGGTGGGGTCCTTGCTCTTCGGGGTGTTTGCTCTTAGGATTCTCAGGTTTTACCAGTTAGTTTTGTACTCACACATCTGCATACTGTCCTGGACCTTTTAAGCTATGCTGTCCCGGAATCAATAGCAGGCCCTCAGGGACTTTATTCCCTTCCCCACCTTCCTGGGCTTTCTTCTGAGCGTTCCTCTCCTCATCTTTGTTGTCTATCCCATCTGTTCCCCCCACACCATTTTTTAAAGTAATTTTATTTTGTTTATAGCTGCTTTAGGTCCACAGCAAAATTGGGTTTGCCATTTATTTCCTGGCCACACCTGCCAGCCTCCCCCACCATCACTATCCTGCACCAGGATGGTGCAGTGTTTCTTTTAAAGGAAAGGTTCAGGCAGGAATGAGGAGGAATGGGCAGGCAGGCAGGCAGGGAGGGAGAGGAAGAAGGAACATTTATTTATTTAATTTAGTCATTCACATTGGGATGTATGTGGACTGCCCTCCTTTCAGAGGCAGTTGACCTAACCACTACTTCACCAGGGCACTCCCAGCATGGTACATTTGTAGGTTAATCTGAAAATTCAGGAGGCCATTGAAAAATGAGGTATGTTTATTTGGGGCTAAAGAATTACAATTCAGGGCATATAGATTCAGGCAGAAAACAAAAACAAAAAAGTATTTGAGACAAATACAGTCAGGGAGTTATATTTTAAGTTTCATCTCCTAATTAAAACTTCCATGGCTTCCCTCTTCATTAGCATAAACCCCAACTTTCTAAAAAGCCCCTGAGTCTTCTCCACCTGCTTCCTTTCAGACAACTCATTTTGGGCTTCTTCTACTCCATTCCTGCTCCAGTCATCTAGGTTTACTCCTATATATACAAAACCAGCTACTGATTCTCTAGTAAAGACGAAAAGGAACTGACTGAGCCTATCCTCCCACTAAAAGTTCATAATCCTCAATTCTCAATTGTCCTTGGTAACCAAGATTTAAAACAAATGTTCTGGGCTAGTCCAAAGGTCTTTGAACCAGTTTAAGGAAGAGATCATTCAATTTCTCTGTAATGGTTACTTGACTCTGTTTAAAAAATGGCGTCATAGTATGCCCTGGCCGCTCAGGTGTTGAGTCCATGCCTGTGCTGCGGTCCACAAATACCTGGGTCTGTGGCCCATGACAGAGGGGAACATGTCAAAAATGAGCAACTAAGTGAAAATCCTTCTTCGTCCTTCCTCTTCCTTCCTGCCTGCTACCTTCCTGCCTACCTGCCTTCCTCTTAAAAAAAAAAGACTTCACAAATGTCAACTTTTTAGTTACAGTCAATGAACTTACAATGATGATGTCATTATTACCCAAACTCCATATAGAGGTCACTCTTGGTTGTGCAGCAAATGGATTTAGAAAATGTTTAAGGACATGTATCCACCATTATAGTAACATCCAGAATAGTTTCACTGCCTTAAAAAACCTTCTGTGGCCTCCCACGTAGCCCTCCCTCCGCTGGTCACAGTACATAGGCCCTTTTAGCACTGTCTC
The DNA here is from genome assembly GCA_004363575.1 of Solenodon paradoxus. Lineage (NCBI taxonomy): Eukaryota > Metazoa > Chordata > Mammalia > Eulipotyphla > Solenodontidae > Solenodon > Solenodon paradoxus. The sequence continues at coordinate 6,121 of RJWH01003367.1, read as the reverse complement.
CAGCCCAGGCCTGTCCTCTGAGTGGCAGTCTGTCAATATCTCCACTTGGATGTCTCTTATATTCCACAAACTTAAGCATAAAACAAATGCTTGCTTGCTTTCCTCAAATCTATTCCTTACTACACCTCACTCTTACCCCCCGACCCCTGCCCTCAGCACCCTAAAGTCACATAGTCTTCTCTCTACCTCAGTGGTTCTTCAAACTCCAACCTAGTCATTTCATCAACTAGTTAAAACTCCATGGCTTCCCACTTCATCAGCAAAAATCCCAAATTCCTAGAAGGTCCCAAGTTTTCTGTACCCCTGCTTGCTTTCAGATATTTCCAGCTCCTCCCGCCCCATTCCCGCTCCAGCCATATGCGTCTTCTCCCTTGTCCCTGACCCCACCTTCTCCTTGGCACTTGCTGTCCTCTGACTTGAATGCTCACCACTCACCTCTGGCTAGCACTTCTTATTTAGGTCACTGCTTAGCTGTCATCATCACCAAGATGACTTCCCTAATGGCTATATTCTTTACTTAGGCCCTTGTTTCTTCCTTTCATCAGAAACATACAATTATTTATCTGTTAGTTTAAGGGGTATTTGTTCAATTCCTCCCTAACACAGAAGCCCCAACAGGGAAAGGACCATACCCACCTTGTGCATCATTCTATTCCCAGGACCCCACACAATACATATGGCTAACAGGCGTATGACTAACTCTTAGTGAATCAGATAAATCTGGTAGAAGACTGGCTAAAACACCATGTAAAGCCATTTCTGATCCCCGAGCTGACACTTCCATTCCCTAAATGCCTTTGGCATTTATCATTAATGTAATTTTTTGGTGCTCAATCCTCTGTTTTATCATAAATCTACCCATTGCCTTGAACTATTACTTAAATCCTCTTTTGCTTCTTAATCATTTCTCATGGGTATCCTAGCTTGTAGATTGAGTAATCACCTATTTCACTTTTTAAACACCCCTCAATACTTGAGAGTGTATTTTCCAGGACAAATATCTTTTCTTATAAAATAACCACATTATGATGTTCAAAATCAGGATTGTTAATACTGACACACTATTATCTAATCCACAGTCCATATACAAATTTCATTCATTTTCCTAACAATGTCCTTTATAGCTGGCCATACTCCTACCCCAACCCCATGATCCAATGGCTCAATCCGACAATTACTTCCCGCATTTAGTTTTCTTGCTTTTTGACTGTTTTCACTGGAACAATTCCTTGGTCTTTCTTTATTATCCTGTACCTTCACGATTTTGAAGGATGCAGGCTTTCTCTTTTGGAAAAATTCCCTCAATTTACTTGTTTGATATTTCCTCATCATTAAACTTCGGTTAAATATTATTGCTAGGATTACCACTGAAATGTTGTGCCATAATTTACTTAACCTATCTGCTATTGTTGAAAATGTATGGTTCTTCAAAAATTTCAAATAACCAACATTGTAATCTTTATACATCCCTGCAGCCAAATCTTCACGTGCATTTTCATGCATTTGTTTATGGTCTATTTCTAGAAGTGGAACTGCTGTGGCCACGGGTTGTGTATGTGTTCATCATTTTTTGTCATGCTGCCAAGCCAGCTTCCAGAAAGACTGTGCCAGGTGACACCCGTTCCACCGTGAGAAAAAGTGACAGTTTCTGGGAGATTTTGCCAACACTAAATCCAAACAGTTTAAAACATCCTTTTTCAGCAGTCTGTTTCTCACATTGACATTTTATTTGTATGTGAGACTAGCTGGTGTTAAATGCCTAGAAGCTGTTTAAAGGTAGAATGGGCTTAGCTTATTCATCTCTGTGGTTGCCCCTGGAACCTAGCTCTGCTTCCTACTTAATAGTCACTCAACAAATGTCAAAGGAAGAAGGTAACAAGTGATTGAATTATAGCACCTTCTGTGATCATTAGATTCTGTTCTAACATGTGGGGCTACCAAAAATGTCATTAATATAGGCACCCTGAAGTCCAACAACCGGTACCTGCTGCTCACCATTCCCAGAACCTCTCAGGAGCCACAAAGAACCTTTACCTCTTGTCTGTAGTGATACCAATTGAGGTCTTCATCTCAGACACCCATCTGTGGAGCTTCTCAGCTCCTCTCTTGCCCTTGCTCCAGAAACTTCTTTGGACTGCTGCTCATCTTGTTTAGCCCTCCAGACCCTAGAATGGTCAGATGCCTTTCTTTTGGTTCCACAATGACAACCAAGATAAGAAATCATTTAAAACTGGCAAGAAAGGGTTAACAGAGGGGGATTACAATGCAGACAGGCAAACAAAGTGGAATGTGAGACATCCTGCTCTTACCTTCCACCAGCTTCCCAGCTCCAGGGGCAGTCCCTAGGGACTGTTTTTCTCCTTCGCACTGCCCCTTCTTCCCCCTTGTTGCAGGGATGCAGGCAGGCAGGAAAAGAGAGGAAGAAGAGGCATTTAAAAACACTTTTTTTCATTTAGTCATTCACACTAGTTACTTCCTCCCAGACCTAGGACTTGAACCCAGGGGTATGTGGCTTGCTCCTTCAGAGGTAACTGACCCAACTGCTAACTCCACCAGGGTGTACCTAGTTCCAGAACATTTCAGCACCCCAGAATAAAAGTCGGTACCCATTAGCAGTCTCCCCATCCCCCCAGTCAGCCCCTGACAACCACAATCTGCATTTCTGCCTATGTGCATATTTCACATAGAATTAGGCAGTATTCACATGGAATTAGGCAGTATTTGTCCTTTTGTATCATTTTCTTCACTTAAAGTGTTTTTGAGGTTTATCTGCCTTGTACCCTTGTACTTCATTCCTCTTTTATGATTGACTAATATTCAATGGCCTGATAAAATCACAGTTGGCTTATTCGCTCGCCCGTTGTTGGAATCTGCATTGTCACCTTTTCACTGTTCATTGCTGCTGTGAGTGTGCGAGGGCAAGAGTTGTGTGCAGAGATGTCTGCGGTTCTTTGGGTTTATACCTAGGACCCGAATTGCTGGGTCTTATGTTAATTCAGCTTAACTTTTACAGAAACTCAGATTTTTTTTTTTTAGGGAAGAAGAAATGAATGTTAAAAAAATCACAGGTGATGGAACTCGTTTCTACATCTTGACTGTGCTGATGGTTCCATGTGTCTAAAGTCATAGAACTAAATACCAAAACGTGAAACTAATTTTACTCTTATGTGTTTTTTTTTCTAAGGTCCAGGCAGGAATGAAGAGGCAGGCAAGCAGGAAGAGGAAGGAAGTAGAAGCACTTAGTTCTTTTATTTAGTTGCTCGTCTTGGTTGATGCCTCTAGCTCCAGGAGGTGAATGTGTATTCTTGGGATGTGTGACTACACCAGTTGACCAAACTGCTATTCCGCCAGGGATGCCTGTTATATATAATTTTAAAAGCTAGATAAGAAGAAGAAAAAAATGTTGATTGACTCTTTAAAAAAATCATTGTCTTTTTGTTATAGCAAGAGATTGGTAATAATAAAAATGTTCGTCTATGAATGGATGACTAATTAATAAGTTGTGATGCAGTCATTTAATGGAATGAACATCCTCAGCCCTTAACAAGGGGAGAGCTCTCTGTGCTCCTTTGCAGGGCGTCCTCCAACTATATTGTGAAGAGGAAACAGCGAGAGCAGGGCTTCCTTTCATATATAGAAAGAAAATATACTTGTAGATGTCTAGACCACATCTGGGATGATATATAAGAAAACAAGGTGCCTCTAGGGAAGGAACCCATCACTGGGGTCCACAGGTGGGAGGAGCCCTGCCATGGTTGTGCCTTTACCCAGTGTTTCTGTCACCAGAGTCTCTCCAGACTAACCCACTCCCACCTACCCTGAAACACAGAGGTCAGATCCAGCTTGGAGAGGAGAGAGGTTCCTGGGGAATCTTAGTCAGATCCTGGAGCACAGAAGCATGGTGGAGCTTGAGATTAAAACAAACATCTTCTGACCCAATAACAACTTCACCAGCAAAATTTCCCTTGTATCATGAGGCAATGATTTGCATTATATATGAACCAGCCTAGCCTCAGGGACTCATTTCAGACTGCAGAATGTGGAGCTTGATGCTGGCTTTTGCCATTTGGGGGCTGGCTGCAGCTCCCCAGAGTCCTTGCTAGATGGCATCCTTTCTCTGTGGAAGCGACTATGACAGCCCCGTGGAAACTGTCCCAGCCTGCCTGTTCCGGCACAAACTCATTTCTACGGCACATTAACCCACGCCTTTGCTTCTACAGGAGGGAATTAAGTGGCTCCAAATCAGCTGGGCACATTAGATACTCTATTCTATTTTATGTAATTGTCAAAAAAGCAATCTATGCAAAGCATTGCATTTTAAAATTCCATTTAGCTAGATTCCATTTAGCATATAACTGGCTGGCTGAGACCACAAGGAAGGAGCAAGTAGGCCCTCCTTTTATTGGGTCAGTTAAGTATTCACATACCTACAGTGGTCTAAGAACAGTAAAAAGCTTCAGACAAGAAGGTCCCAAAGGTAATTAGACCCAGAGTCCTGGAGCAAAAGAAAGTTTCCATTCTTGCAGCATTAAGGTGGAAACTACTGAAGCTCATCTCACTTAGCTATGAGTCATCTGGGTTTAAGAGCTCCTATAGGTGCTTTCAATTCAGCCCACCTCCTTCTCTTCCAAAGCAATTCTACCTTTGTTGTTTAGCCTGGACCCACACTCCCCTTATAGGCCACCACACTCAAATAAATGAGCCCAGCTCTAGTCGTGTCATCTGCTTATAGATATGAGTCATAAAAAGACCATCAGTGATGATTTGGATTCTTTCCTTCTCTATATTAACAGAAAATTGTTGGCTTTTAACTAGATTACTTGAGAAGAGGCTGTCGTCTCTCCTCCTACTCTGCAAAATTAATTTTTATACCTCTGTTGTGTAATTGCCTTTCCAATGTGAACATGTTTCTTCCATCTAAATCTATCAAGTGGCTTAGCACTGAACCAAACAACAAATGTGCAGCTTTCCATGCACCATGTTTGGGGTAAATATTTTGTTTCCCTTAGTCTGAAAAGTGACTTGAATTTAGTCTGCTTAGTTTCCTTTAACATTGTGTTTTAACTACTGGCCTGGCTGCAGAAGACAGCTGGCTTGGAGGATGGAGGTATAGTCAGAAAGGTGCAAGTTCTAGAAACTGAGATTGTGATGTTGCGCTCAGGTCATTCTCTTCTACCTTTCCCTTTGAACTTCAGAAATAGCAGGGATTCGGGAATTTTGATTGTTAACTAGCATGCACTAACAAGTACCCTGGAGGCTTAGGCGGGACCATATCTGGTCTTAGGCAAAAAAATATTGCCAGATGCTCACTCTGTGTAAGCCATTGACTAAATTCGTAGAGAAGGGAATTGAAAGATGAAAAGGACCTTCCAGTAAAGCAGGCAGGCCTAATGCCTCACCTGCCTCACCGTCCACTTACCAGCCTCCCAGGCTCCATTTTCTCTCCATACCATGGAGGTTACACTATCTGCACCGTAATTGCCTTTCAGGATGGGGTGAGGACGAGAGATCTGGGTCCGAATGGGATGGATACTGGAGAAATATGGATAGATGGATACTGTGTGTTGGACTGAAAAAACGTTCATTAAACTCCAACAATCCAGGGCTGAGTGTATCTACTGGGGGAGCCCTCCTACCTGAACACGCCAACAGGGAGGTTTTTCTTCTCATTAAACTGCTGTGAAGCCAGGAGCACGGAGACCATGGTGGCTGGGGCCATTGCGGACATGTGCGCTGCAGCAGGAATTGCTTTTCTGAGCTCGCGGTTAAGAACCCAGCAGATGCCCCTATAAAGTCTTGTTATCGAGCTGGGTGTTTAGATGTCCCTAGGTGGTAATCATCTGGCAACACCAGGGAGCAGGCTCCCCATAGATTTATTAAGATCAGCTGGTTCATCTTGAAATTGAAGGTTACTGGTGTAAAGTTTTTCTGGGCTCCGCGAGGAGACAAGCTCAATCAGACAAAAAATGTCGAATAGCCAGGGCTTTATTGGGGTTTGCACACCCGGGCGAAACTCCCAAGTCCGCAGAGGGCCGGGAAGTCGCGGGCTTGGAAGTCGCGCGCAGAACAAAGGGGGACCGGCTCTTTAAGCAGAGGAATTTCGCGGGCTTCCCATATGGCG
>RJWH01003366.1:136022-159911 GCA_004363575.1 Solenodon paradoxus | reverse complement strand
TCTCTCTCTCTCTCTCTCTCTCTCTCTCTCTCTCTCTCCCCCCCCCCCCCTCCATCCCTTCTACTCACTCTCTCTCCTCCTCTTTCTCTCCCCCTCCTTCCCTCCCTCTTCTGAGAGCCTCCCCCAGAATCTGACGTTTGACTAGGGAGTCTGAAAGCTCCTGGAAGGTTCCACCTTTCGATACCCCTGCCCCAACATGATACTTGCGCTGTGCTCTACCCCAGAGTCCCCAGGTCTTCGGGGCTGCACATGCTGTCAGCATCCTGGACTCAACCAGGACTGTGGTGGCCTCAGTTTCCAGCTGGCTCCTCTTGTTCATGTCCACACCACACCCCATCATTGGCAGGGCCCCTGTTCAGACAGCAGCAGGGTCCATGTGGATGCCATTTCCGCGTGTGAAAGGCTCATGTCTTCAGGGGAGTCTTCCTCTCCTTTGTGCTCCTTCTGAAGCTGCTACATCCCGAATGGCCTGGCCAGGCCAGGACGTGTGGGGCCAACTGGGCAGACACAGATCCCCCGAGGACATGGTGCCCTCCTCTCCAGGAAGCACTGCTTCCACTTTGAAGATGGTAGACGTGAAGGGTTGTCAGTGGCCAGCCCTCAGTGCCCACATTCATACACAAGAAAGGCTGGCAAAGAAAAGGCAAGTTAGGTTCTCTCTCTGGGTTGCACTAATTCACATCGTTCATCCTTCCAGGCCCATGTGGTCAGTCACTCCAGAGCATCAGACTTCTCTGGGGTTACTTAGCATCTTAGAAATGCAAGAAGGTGTGTGTGTGTGTGTGTGTGTGTGTGTGTACCATTTAGTAAAATCTCTTTTTTTCCCTTTCAGCCACCGAATCTCCAAATCAAAGTTCAGGTGAGTAAGGCCTCACTGCTCATCTCACCAACTGCCCGCCAGCTCTCTCCTGCTCCCCTTTTGGGTAGAGTAGGGATTCTCCTATGGGTCAACTGTTCTCTTTGTATGATAGTCAGGGAAAGGTGTATGGATCAGGTCAAGCATGTAATTCAGGGGTTGCTCCTTTCTGAATTAATGTCCTCACTCTTTGTGTCAATACCATTCCTAAGAGGTTGTGAGGTCTAGTGTAACTCCCTCCCTTATAAGATGAAGTCCAGTTAAAACAAATATAATGCTACTAATCTTGACAAGTTTGTGTCTGTGGGACAGAGATTATGGCAAGCACATAGAGTTCAACACTGCTCTGCTTCGGAACCTTCCACGGGACCAAGGTGGCCCCCTGGGTCTGCCTTTCCAACCTCCTCCTCCTTCCCGCTATATACCCTTTGTTACAACTGCATGGAACTTCTTGCAGTTTCTGGAATGTTCCCTGACCTCCTCTACCAAAGGTGAGGCCTTTGCATGGAGCCTTTTTCCCCCCTAAATCACAGTGTCCCTATGTCTCCATCTGGAGAACGCACTTTTGTAAAGTACTTCAAAACTCCCTGCCTCTATGACACCTTCTGCAAAAGCCCTAAGGGAAGTCACTCACCCCCTTCACCCGCATACCTGGATCAGCACTTAGAATGGCACTGCACACCAGTTATTGGTTCAGGGCCTGTTTCTCCAATAGGCTTTTCATGCCTCCGAGATTTTATTTCCAGGGAGACTGGCTCAGTGTCTGTCCAGTGGTAGGCTATGCACATGTGTGTTGAATAGATGAATGGCTGGATATAGGAAATGGGAGTGTGAATTTACTCCCATAAAACTTATACATGCCAAAATATGTTGGTTGTTTATGTTTCATAATTGATCTAATCTTACTTCTCTAGTTTCACTTACTGTGCAGCTAGAGCATAAATAGCACTCAATTTTAGTCCAGCTGAGTAAATGCCACCCAGTGCTGTATCTTAAATCATCCCTTAAGGTAAAACATTCAGTCACTCACATTTACTCCCCCCCAAGTCCTCTCCAGGATGGACTCTGGATGCATAGGGTGGGGAACAGGGGTGGGGCCAGGGCAGGGGACCTCAAGGCCCCAGGAAGTGACCAAGTCTTGGTGAGGACTGGTCCTGGAATCTTCCTGAGTCCTCTGCTTGTCACTACTATGCAGTGACTGATCTGAGCTGCTCTCTGAATTCATGCATATTGAGGTACAGTGGGTCCCTCTGGTTTAGGTGTCCATGGTCCTGCCTTTGACTTTGACTTGAAATCTTTGCTCTGTTCTCTGATCTCCATGCTCGACTGGTCCACTGACTTGAGCACCTCCATGTTACATCTGAATCACAAATTCCCCCCACTCCATGAACAAGTTATGAGAAATGAGAATACTGTACACTCACCTGCTACCTGCCTCCCATCCCCGCTCCAGCCTGGGTAGAGCTCAGTCAAAGGCTGGCCTTCTCCCAGTAGCCTGTAGACTCCTATGCTATACCCAGAAGAGGCCACTCACTGGCCCCAATAACCCTGGCCTCCCCATGACTTCCAAGTATTTCTAAGGGAACTCTCTCCAACCTCTTGAGATTTGATGCCCGCAGCTGAGAACTAGATGAAGACTCTGGTGTCTGACTCTGTTCTCTACTTCTGCCATCTTCTTTCTCTCGTATTCCACTGGGGCTAGAAAATGTGAGTTTTCTCTCTTCTTTATCTCAAGTCAAGACATTCTTCATATAAAAAAACTCTAGGGTCAAGTCTACCAGGCCTTGAAGAATTCTCAGAAATATTGTTTAAATCTTCCTCTCTCAGTAACACATGGATTTTACTGCTTTATCTCCAGCATGTAGAGGAGTGGTACATAAGAGGGACTTAATATTTTCTGAGTAAATGAATGAATGGATGAATGATCTTGGCTCCATAAGACAATAGGTTTGACATAGACTTCAACAAAATATCAAATTTAACAGCCAAAGCTGAAGAAGCATTTTGGGCTTCGAACAGCTCCAAAGCCCTGTCACAATTAAAGGGTTGTAAAAATGCATTTGAAAATATTTCCAAGATATGATTCTCACTGCATACACATGAGTGAATCCTAAGTGAACACGGGAATGAATGCATGAACGAATGAACTCCACCCGGAGGAGGGAAGAGAAATCACATTCTTTCTCTATGGACTCTCTGGTAACTTTTCTTTATCTAGTGATCTTTAGTGTCACCTGTGATTTTGAAAGAGAAGAAAAGGTCATTGGTCCCTCTAACCTCTGGAATCTCTGCTCAATTTTAGAGAATTGTCTCAAACAGAGGAAGGACTGCATTCCCCAAAGACTCATTGCTAGTAGACTGGCAGTGTCATTAAACCCATTGTCAGACAAGGATACTGAGGCTAAGAGGTCTGGAACCACATGGCTCACTCATAGCTGAGTCAGAAGCCACACCCAGGACCTGAGCTGCTGCATTATCACTGTGCCGTCCTCGTGATACGGTTCTGCCCAGGAATACGAGCCCTTGTTCAGCTTAGCTGTAGTGCCTTTGGGCATGGGATGGATAGCTCTGCAGTGGTGGTGTTGGACACAAATACAGTGCCAGCCACAAGAGCACTTTTGAACACTTGGTGAGTCACCACATTTTAAAAAAGTAAAAAGAAGTAGATGAAATCAACTGAATATATTTTATTTAACTCCTTGTCTCTAAAACATCATGTTAGCCTATAATTAGTGTAAAAAAAAATATTGATATCCTTTACATTCCTTTTGTACACAAGGTCTTTGGAATTCAGTGTGAACTTTATGTCTCACACTCAAGTGCTCAGTGGCCACATGTCCCATGGCTTCCACATTGCTCAGTGTGACCTAATAGGTCTGAGCTGGTGGCTAGATTCCACGACTTGCTGACAGAGATTATGTAGAGATTAGCAAAGTCTGGCCGTGGATGGGGAATGACATCAAAATTTTCCAAGTAGGCCTGGAGCTGTGTCTGCTAAGATTTCCAGTACAGATGTAAGAAAAATGTGTCCTCACACTTTCTGACTGCCAAGATTGAACAGGAGACTGGAAGAGAAAAACAGTCATACAGAGGAAAATGGAGAGAGAATTTTTGCACCTCAGAAATAACCTTGCAAGTAGTGAAGAGCCTGTTTTACTCCATATGAGACTCAAATTTTGAGTTTAAAAAAAATCAAAGTATTCCTAATCATTTTCTCACTTTAGCAATGACAAATAGTAGAACTGGAACTTCAGATGAGTCTCTTCCACTGTGAGCTGAATGATGCAAAGTCACAGCTTATTTCAAAATATCAGGACAGAGCTATTAGAGAAAAGTCAGCAAGTTAATGGACTTAGAATATGAGAGCAATATTAGGGTATTCTCTTGAGTAGCCAAGTCTCCGCTTTGAGAAATTAGTTACAGTAAGGAATTTTGTAACATTTGTGGCTCACTTTCCCCGAATAGGATTGAATAGTTATGAAACAAATGATTCAGAAAGCATTTTGCAACTTGAAGGGATTAATCAGGTAAACTGTTAGCTTTCCTGACCTCTCAAACATTGAGAGGATGGTTTTGCCCAATCTACAGCAAAATACATCCCAACGTTCCCCTGACATCTGCCATGCCCCATGCAGCAAGGCACATGTCTCAGTTTACCCCAATTGCTAAAGGTCCATTGCAAAGCTACTTATATATAAGAGAATCAAATGTAAGGGTTGTCTGCATAGCTTACTCTTCATTCTGTTGAAGAAAAGATAGAAACTCACTCTTACCAACAGAGACTGATGTGTCCACTGTTTTGATGTTAACACTCAAACATTACGTGCCAAGCAAACTATTTTATGTGCACTGCCCTCTCCTCATTCTCACCCTCATCCCTGGGGTGATCACAAGTGGTGCAGGCTTTTTCAGCCTTGTCTTCTTCAGAGAGTTAGTAAATCTCATAGAGCTTGTCTCCTCTGCTCCACCAACCTGTCAACCAAGCGTGTGCATGTGAGATGGACCACACTAAGTAGTGTGGATCTATAGCAACGTGTAAAGCATGATAGCTGTCCCAAAAAGATCTTTGGATTTCATTAGAGAGACAAGAGACAATGCAAGATAACTGATAGAACAAGGAAGGAGTCATGTCCTCTGAGGAACCTTTGCTGGCTCCTCTGAGCTTCTGTGATACTCTTTGAAGTGTCCTGTGACACCTTTCCTAAGTCACACTATGGCACTCATCGTATTCATTGTTGGCTGCTCGCTTAGGGATCTCCATCTTCCCATATCAGTGTTAGGCAGACAAAGACAGTATCTAGCATGTTAACTGTTGAATTTCTAGTACCTAGCCCATGGTAGGTGTTTAATAAATATTTCCTGAATGTACTAAATGAGTAACACAGCCAATAAGTGTGACAGGAGCTCAGAGGTTAGGAAAACTAGAAAAGTTAAGGGACATGCTCCCTGGTGACTCAGGTATTAAGTCAACATCTGGGGTGCCATCCACATAGAGCCCAAGGACCCAGGTTCTCAGTCCGGGCCTGGGCAGAGGCGGGCAACTAAAATGAACAACTAAATAAAATGCTTCTTCCTCCTTTTCCTTCCTTCCTGCCTGTCTTCATTCCTGCCTGCCCTCCTTCCTCTTTAAAAAGATAATTAAACAAAAATAAATTATTTGAAAAAGAAGTTCATGGAGAGGCTGGAACCTGAGTTGAACCTGAGCTGAATAAATGGGTTCTGGTAGTTGGGGGTGGGGGGCAGTCCCAGAATGTGGAAAGGCAAGACCAGGACTCAGTAGTGGGAAGAAGTAACATGCGTCCTGGAGCAAGAGAGCAGACATTTCCCATGGGGAGGCAATGATAAGAAATTTAGAGAAAGAGATTAGACACACTCACATCCATCTTTCTATGTCTGCATATGGGAAGTTCTATTTCTAGAGTAAATGACTTTTCCAGTTAGTGTGAAGGGAACATGAATAGCAGGCAGATTTCTCCTCCCTATTTTATCATTTAATTTCTATATCCTCCATGCATATGTAAACACACAAATAAATTTACGCATTCTAATAAACCATTACATTTATTATACAGTAGGAAGCGTTGCCAGGAAACCAGTTGTCAAGCAAAGCTATATTTTGAAGAGTGGGAGGTGTATAATTATCTTTAAATACTTTCTCTGGATAGTAATTACCCCCACCCCCAACCCCAGCCCAAATCCATGTGACTTTCCTGAATGGCTATGCATGGGAATAGCACCCTTTAACAGATGCTGTCCTGGCATGACAGCACATGCCGTCGGCATTTGAATAGAGCAGTTGCAGACCCATGGGACAGACAGGACTAGTAGCAGCCTGCATCCCCTAACCCCAAACTTGGAGAGAGAGAAGCTTTATCAAGTTCTCAATATTCAATGGACAAGTCAGTTCCTCCATGTTGAAAAGAAAGCAAGCTGATTCCTGTGAACTCAGAATAGCAATTATCAGTGATTTCTGTAACATGGGATTGTATTTATTTAAAAAGTATTCTTTATCATTATAATGTTAGCTGTTTAAGGTCAGATAGGAGTTTGTCCTGAAAATTCATTTTTCAGGAAAAAACTATTGTAGCAAATTTCTCTACACTATTCAAAACTACAGGTAACAGGAAAGATACTGCCCAGGCAAGATAAGACTCCTCAGTGCAAGATCTGGGAAACTCCACAGATCAGCTCTCACTAAGGGTCACTGTGACCCCTTGTTGCATTTCTTTGTCCCCTTTCCTCCTCTAAAGAAAGGAAGGCCCACTAAGTGCATTTGGATGTCATCATTTTTAAACCCTGAAGCCGTCCTTCTCTATGTAGTAAATTTCCCCAAGGAGCAGGTACATGTCGCCTTGCAAAGGTTTGGTGCTCACTAGAGGTGGGATTCCACCACAGTGATGTGGAGTCAGAGCAGAACAGGACCAGGTTAACACTTTCTTCCCTCCCTCTTCTGCACAAAGGCCTCCCTACAGTTCTGAGGAAACAATAGCCTTCTCGAATGCACTGCTTACCTTTCTAATCCTATAGATTTTAACAAAAGTAGTAGACACCTCTCAGAGTTAGAGATGTTGGTGAAGTCAAGCTACCCCAAAAGGTAGTGTGGTGACAGGTGGCAGGATCCAGGCAGGGATCCAAGGGCTATGTACCTGGAAACCTAGAAGGTCACAGCCGACGTGAATCTAAATGTTTTCAAAGGAGTGCTCCAAGAGTCTGCTGGTTTCTCCTGCCTCCTTCATGTCCTAAATAGGGGTTCTGTCTTCAACGGTCCACTGGTGGGTAGATCCCTACATAAAAGACCTCCAAGCACTTCAAATGCATTTCCAGAGGAGAACACCCCACTGTCTCCTCATAGCGGCCTCCATGCCGGAGTGCTGCTTCTTGTCGTAACCTACATGGGCAGAGATGCCACCCTACCAAGTCACCCACCAGATATTTGGGCTGTGCCCCAGTCACCTGCATGTCCAGTCACCTCAGAGTCCTATTGATTCTGCCTTCAGAATTGATGCAACTCAGTATCATCTTTTCCGTTAATAAAGCTATGACCTTCATCGTCTACAGCCTAGAGAGCATTCCTCATGCTGTCCGGGATCTAGAAGTTGACAGAGTCGTTGTCTGGGAGTTGTTTGGTTTTCTAAAATCAAATCCTATCATGGCTCCTCCCTCCTGAAGTCCTTGACGTAACCCCTGGTGTCCCTTTCCCAAGCTCCTGCAGGCCAGCTTCCATCTCCTTCTTTTCATTGCACGGAGTTGTCACGTATTAAATGTGTGGTCGGCTGAGTTATCAGGTGTAGACTTATATTTTCTTTGTAGCAGGAGGATGAAATTAGGGACAAACTATAACCACCTACCCACCCCAGCATTACTAAGTATGAATGTTTCTTTGGGATCATACAGCTTAATGGTCATCAATCATCATTACACTTAAGAATCACTGGGGAGCTTTTTTGTTTGTGTGTGTGTGTGTGTGTGTGTGTGAGAGAGAGAGAGAGAGAGAGAGAGAGAGAGAGAGAGAGAGAGAGAGAGAGAGAGAGAGAGAGAGAGAGAGCACGTGCATATTTGCAGGTGGAAATTTTTATGTTTTTAAATTTTAATTGATTTTGTTAAAGGAACATGGTATTATATATTAACTAGGCTTAAGGTATACATGATAGTAAATTTGCATCTGTATGTAATACAGCAAGTTTACCACTATTTCCTTTTTTAAACAACTAATCCCCTTTACCCCACTTACCCCCGACCCTTCCATCAAATGGTGTTTTTTCAGTACTTAAAAATACCCAACCCACGTGGAATCTGATGTCATTGTTTCGGGGTTAGCACATGGGTGCAGTGGGATTGGGGGTTGTTTTTATTACACTTCCCAGGTAATTCTTTGTACATCCAGGGTTTAGAGTCACTGACAAAAGTCCTACCCAGGAGGTCACAGGGGCATATGCAGGCCTTGGCTGAGCTTCCAGGGGCCGCATGCTACAGAGCCTTGTGCTTAGAGGGTGTGCATGTGTGCAGGGCCCGTGTTTCTGAACTGCGGATCTAAACACTGGTCAGAGTCGCAAAGGCTCCTGTAACCCCATAAAAGCCAAGAACCTCTGATCCAGAGTCACCCCTTACACTTGCCGGGTGAGTCTGCATGGAGTAGAGCTGGGGAAACCAGGCTGGCCCTTAGTTTTCTCCTCCTCGAAATCAGACTAACCCCTGCTCCCAGAGTGACTTTAGAAATTAGGGAGAAGACACGCACAGTGCCCAATATGGAGGCCGGCATAGGTGAGGTTTCAACATGGTAACCACAGCCAGCCCTAATATGACCCTCGCCACTGCTAACACTCGGTACTTGCAACAGTCTCTCTAGGAGTGCCATTGTCAAAAATAAAGGTATTTCCCAATTATTGAGTACCTTCAGCTTTATGCCAGAGGCAGTACTTGGAGTTGTATCCATCCCCAGAGCAGCCTTTTGTGTTTGACCCTATTCCCATTTCACAGATGAGAGAACTGAAGCAGAGAAAGGTGGGGATAGGCCCCAGGCCACAGAGAGCCGGCTAGTTTGATGGAGCACCTCACCGCCTCGCCCCCAGGTTGCCCATCTCTCAGGAGGCCACTGTCAGTCAGGGGTGAAGGAAGCACGGATGGTGGATTTGGGGGTGCTGGGGATCTAGTCTCACAGTCCTCTCCCTGCGTCCTTCTCTGCTCTTCAGTCGCTACTGGCGCCGGTGGAATCGGTTCTGCAGGAGAAAATGCCGGGCAGCCGTCAAGTCGAATGTCTTCTACTGGCTTGTGATCTTCCTAGTTTTCCTCAACACTCTCACCATCGCCTCGGAGCACTACAACCAGCCGCGCTGGCTCACAGAAGTCCAAGGTGAGAGGCTGCCCGCCCTGTCTTGCTGCTGGAGGGGACGGCCACGGCAGGAGTTTATGGGGAGGCAGCCAGTGGCTGTGGCTCTTGGCCAGCCCCGTGCTTGAGACACTAAGGGCCTTGGCAGCTCGCAAGTCCCACAGGCAGGTGCACAGCCTCCTTATGAACAGACGGTGACCCCTGGCTGGGCCCCCCA
Source organism: Solenodon paradoxus (assembly GCA_004363575.1). Classification (NCBI taxonomy): domain Eukaryota; kingdom Metazoa; phylum Chordata; class Mammalia; order Eulipotyphla; family Solenodontidae; genus Solenodon; species Solenodon paradoxus. The sequence continues at coordinate 150,512 of RJWH01003366.1, read as the reverse complement.
CCATCTGCCCATCCTGGTAGTCACTGTCGGGTCCAGGTGACAGGACACATGCTGTAGCTTGTTTGGCTCTCCCTGGCCCTCGGCTGCCAGCTCCCCAGAATGGATTCCCAATACTTCAGGCCGACTATAGCCTCAGGGTAGGCCTGCCCCAGCATGTGAGGATGGACCAGCCAGAAGGAGGAGGGGAGAGGCTGACAGAGGCCTGAGCACAAGCATCCATCTTTGAGGGGTGGTTAGCACCCACCCTTCCCTAGACCCCTTGCGCTCACCAGCCAGCACCTTAGCAGCACCCCTGGGAGTCAGGCAGATTCCCCCTGGACTAGGGGCTGCATTCCAGAACCCTGGGCAGGTGACTCACCCTCAGAACCTCCCTTCTCACCTCTGAAAAGTGGGCACAGTGACAAAAGCATGAAGTTCACTGGGCCGAGGTGAGGAGTAAGATCACGCACGGTAGGCATGCGATGATGTTTATTGATTCTAGCTAGGTAGCTTCTCCTTCCACTGGGCCCCGATGGGTCTGTCCTGGCGGCAGTGGTTGGGAAAGAGGCCGGAGCTACAAAGGGAGCATTTGGGATCCTTTCCAGTGATCACAAGGACTGTCTTTTTCTCTCCCGCCCCCAACTGCTCTCACACCCTGCTGGCATCCTGTCCGGACCCTCACCCCACCAGACACAGCCAATAAGGCACTGTTGGCCCTGTTCACAGCAGAGATGCTGCTGAAGATGTACAGCCTGGGCCTACAGGCCTACTTCGTGTCCCTGTTCAACCGCTTCGACTGCTTCATCGTGTGCGGGGGCATCCTGGAGACCATCCTGGTGGAGACCAAGATCATGTCCCCCTTGGGCATCTCTGTGCTGAGATGTGTCCGCCTACTGAGGATCTTTAAAATCACAAGGTATCTGTCTCCTCATTTCCCTTTAAGGGTCTGAAGCTCAGGGCACTGTTCTTCCTGAAGGCAGGAGCCAGGGGAAGGCCTGAATGGGAGAGTCTTTGCTGCTTCTCCAGGGGTCTTTTTTCTACTCACAGAACATGCGGAGGGGACTTTTTATCGCGTCGGTGGCCTCTCACTTAGCGTAGACACATCAGGGATCTGTTCAGTCTCCTTAAGGAAGCCCAGAGGTGGACAACCGTAGCTTCAAGAAGGCAGCAGGGAAGCAGCTTCCTCTGTCCTTGGCTCTGCCAGAGACAGGCCTGCCTTCCACCCCAAGATCACCAGGTGGCTTCTGGAGATTGAACCATCCTGTTAAGATGGAGACAGGAAGAAGATAAGAGCAAGGGGCAGAGGGGCACCCATCCCCTTCTAGACTCTAGCCCCATCAGAGGCTTTGTTCTCTTGGCCTCCCTGCCTGCACAGACACTGAGAGGTGTGGTCTTTGAGCTGAGTGTGTGCTGCCCCAAAGTCAAGGTTTCTTAACTGAAGAAGTATGATGGATATGGTGCCACAGATGCTCGTCTCTTTCCACCCTTCACCCCTTCTGCCTGTTCATCCGCTCACCCAGAGATCACTGTCTTCCTTGCTCCCCAGGTCAAGCAGTGATTCCCATGCAGAGGACAGGGTGGGTGTGGGGGACATGGGAGTGATCAGATTGCTTTAGGACAAGAATTTTCCACCACATTGTGATGTGACCCCTTTGAGGTGGTGAAATCAGATGATGTATCACACTCATCATTTTTAAGCAACTTATTGACATGCAATTCACATATCATGTATAATGAACACCCTTAAAGTGTACAAATCAGTGTTTTCCATAACTCACAGAGTTCTGTAACCAACACCACAATCTAGTTTTAGAACATTTTCCTGACTCTTAAAAGAAACCCCACCCCTGCTCCTCATTCCTTCACTTTCCCTCCCTCTGGCAATCACTACTTTATGTTTTATCCTTAGAGATTTGACTATTTGGGACAATTCATAGAATATGTGATGTTTTCTGACTGGCTTCTTTCACTTAGCATAGTGGTACCACCCACATTGTAATAGGTAACAGTACTTCCTTCCTTTTTATGGCTGAACAGGTCACATTTGACTTATTCATTCCTTGGTTAGTGAATATTTGGTTTATTTCCACCTTTTGGTTTCCATGACCAATGTCATAGAACCTTCTTGTTCAAGTTTTTGTTTGGGTATATATTTTCATTTCTCTTGAATATATACCTGAGAGTGGAATTCTTAGGTCATTTGATAACTATTTAAGATTTCAAGGAACTGTCCTACTGGTGTACCAGTGGGGTAAAAGGGTTCCAATTTCTCCATGGTCTTCTTTAACAAAAAGAATGAAATAGAATAGAAAAACAGCAGAGAGTCTCATGTGAACGTAAGCATTGTTTCATAAAATCTTTGAGCTGTGAATCTGAGTTGCAGTGTAATTTATGTCTCTTTATGGGTTGTGGTTGACCTCAAAGGGATATATCAGAAATACTGGGAGGAGACCTCCTCTCTGTAAGAATCTCTTTTGGGGGAGTCTAGCTGATCATTGAGCATTGAAACCATCAGTCTGACTGTGCTGGAGAAAAAATAGAAGTGGACATCTCACATTTAGGGGGCTAGAGTTAACCACAGCCTGCTCAGTGTTCTGAACTTGACTTGAGTCATTGTTCCAAGACTTACTTACAAAGCATCTCTAGGTACTCCTGCTCTCTTAGCAGTTCTCTCAGCCACTGCCCTCACACACTCATCCCTGAGGCATGCTCCTGGCAAGAATCAAGTGAGAAAAGGCTTTTAAAGTATTCGGTTCAGTGACAGGCACCAGAGACACACAACAACTGGAGGACTGATTCTTGATCTAGTTATTATTGTGTTGTTAGGAGGAGGAGAGGTGAGCTAGTTGTGATCTAAACATACCCACCCTAACTTTTATGTGCTATGTGTCAAGCTCAGAGAGACAGAAAAAGAAAAAAAATGTGTGGTGTGAGCTGCACCCAGTCTGGCTGGGGAGATGGAGTTCATACATTTGAAATAATTCAAAGAAAATCTAAAACTCAATATAATGAGATGACAAGATGTTGGGGGCAGTTGGGGGAAAATACCTGCTGTGGGAAATTGGGTACAGGAGAGAGGCCCGGATGACAGACTTGGAGGATAATGTGGAATTTGAATCCACAAGTTTAATACTCCTGAGTAACACCTCCTTTTCCCCACCCTTCCCCTCTCCCAAAGAGAATATTAAGAATGTTCTGAATATTTTGGCCTTACAGAAAACTTTTGGTTTATAATACAAGTAGTAGGAATACTAACCACCATTATCATTAACAAGCATCAGTGCTTGCTCTGTGCCAGATAGTGTGATCTGAATTCTTACATGTGTTTCCTTGATTAATCTTCACATAACTTGAAAGGAAAGGTGAGGATAGGGTTCTCATCTGCAAGATGAGAAAACTGTGGCTTAGAGTTCAGTCACACAAAGTGGGATAAAAAAAAAGTCTGTCGATCTTAACCATGACTTCAGCCTGCAGAGTTGATAGCTAAACTGTTTTATCTTTGTCCCAGAGATAGGACTTCAGGGATGTTTCCATACTGATTCTTGTTAGGTAATTAGTTGCTGGTTCCACTTGCTCCTCTAGAGTCTGGTAGAAGCTGTTTTTAACTGGAGTTTTCAGTGCCTCTTCAGTAATTCTCAAAAATCTCTGTTTGGGTTTTGTTTTTGTTTTGGGTTTTTTTTTTTTTTTCTTTTTAGAATCCTATAGATAGAATTCTTGCTCCTAATAAGTGTCCTAGCATCTTGAAGAGAGCTAACATTCATTCTATTTTTAATCAACAACTTACCTATTTCAAATCTGAAACTATTACCAAGCAATCAGTTTTTAAAACCTCTCTTTAACAGACCTATCATCCCTTCATGGGCAGGATTACTGGCGTTTTCAGATCTCTATGAAGTCTATAAACAGAACAATTTCATTATCTAACTGGAAGTTTCTTTGGCTAAGGCCATCATCTTCCTGTTTTCATGTCTCCAAACCCTCTGGGGGACTTTGGAAAACAATAAAGAAACTGGAGGCGGGGAGGGGATGCAAGAATACTGTGTTTCCTCTGTTTTATCCCCAGTCCATTCCAGTGACCAAGAAAACACCATAAATTTGGGCTTCCAGTGTCCATCAAGTTCCCTTGAGATGGGTCAGCTATGTATGGTCCTGCTATCCAACAATTTTATTTCTCCCTCTTCTTTTAAAATCCTCTGGGAGGATATTTTTTGTTTTTATGTTAAAGACACATTGTTGACAATGTATTCTGAACAGTGATCCCCAGACTTAGTTGAACTCATTGAGGGAGCTCATTAGGAAGCCCCACCTCTGAAGACTGACCAGAAACTCCTAGAAAGTTCCATACTGGTGGTCCAGTCACCTCACTCTGAGAAACCATGGTCTGATTTCCAGACACTGTCTTTTGTCCACATTGATATCTTAAAATATGGACCTTCATATTTAATTGGCTACCTTAAATTTGATATCTTCATTCTCTTCTCTTTACTATAGCCCCAGTCATGTTAGGACTGTACAGTTCTTTGTTGAAAAAATAATCTTGATAGTGTCTACAATCCCGCAAAGCTTTTATAATAATTTGCATTTTAATTCCCACACACTTGTATACGTTTGGAAAATGATCATGTAAATTTGGGACAGGCTATTTATTTAGATTGCTGTAATACTTAGTGTACACATAGATTTGTAGTTCTCTTTCTGTAATTCCAATGTGCCCTTCCTTCTTGGACCAGAATCTCTGGTCTGAGTCAGGAATACAGATCTAAATGGATGGTTCTCAACCACAATGACATGACACATTGGTACATCCAGAGCAGTTGCTAAGAGCTAAAATACCAAAGTTTGTGAGTGGTTCCCTTTAAAAAAAAAAAGTAAATACAACTAAGTTCATCACTTTTCTGGGAACACCATCACTCTTGGGCACTTGCATTCTCAGAAGCTTTTAAAAACAGGCAAGAATGGGGAAGGATTACAACTCATTTATACTACCTGGAGGAAGTAGAAGTCTTTAGTATATGATGAATATGGTAGATAATCAAAATGAATTATTAATGTGCTTAGACTTCGTGTTTTGTCAAAATCAGCGTGTGCCTTTGGGAGTATACTATGTGTATGGATGTCACCCATCCTCTATGTCTCGTTAGAAAGATAAAACACTAGGAACCCTGTACTAGATTGTGAGTCAATTGATTACTGAGTGTTCAAAGTACTAGGAGTGGGAAATTACAGAACAAGAAATAATAGGGAAGACAAGATTTCTAACTCATGACAACATAGAGGCATACGTGTGGCAAAATCTTGGTCATCTTCAGGTAAATTACCCAAGCCAGTGGGCCTTGCCACCATATAATAATTGACTTCTTTCTCCTGCTTTGAGACTTTATGGGTCTCTAAATGGTGCTGAGTTTCAATATCTAGTTAGTATACGCTTTGACAGCCCCATCTATGGGGAAGAAAATGCTTCTGTAGATTAAATCTGTATATGATTCCATTTTACTAATTTCATCTCTTTTTTTATACAATTGACTTTTAAGTGCACCAGAATTCCATTAGCCCTTGCTATCTTTCTCTTAAACCTTATATCCCTTTCTTTCTCCTACAGTTTCTCCCTCCTGGCTCCCTTCCCAGGTCCTGCAATGTGAAGTTGGGTTGACTCTGTGGTCAGATTTAGTGGTGAATCATGATCATATGTGGGGTACCACAGAGCATGAGATCCATCACACACCACCATCACCCTCCCCACCACCTTCTAGCCCCCATTCTTCTCAGGGCCTCCTAGAGGGTCATCATTGACAAGGTATATTGGGCATCTGCACAGTTTCCAGGTCACAGTCTGTGGAGAAGGCAGCTCAGACTCAAGAGCCTGCATACCAGTGTCAGCATGGAGGGTGATTTTTCTCTGGGATGTGACTGACTGGGGATTAAGAAGACACAGATGAGGACAGCTTGACTTGCTCTCTTCTTGACCCTGACACATCTGGGATAGGGAACAACTGAAGGACACTAAGTAGCTCTGTAGTTCAGAAACTCGGGAGCATACCACCCTAAGGCAATCCCAGGGTCAAGGCCAGACCAGCCTTGCCCCCTTGACCAGGTTGCATTCTCCTGTGCAGTTCTGTTCTCACTTTGACCAAGGCTCTGATGCAAACAGCGAAGATAGACCTTTGAACTTGTTATCCAAGGCTTAGACTCTAAAAGGAAATCCATCAAATGAGCCTTCCTGCTCTTCTAGAATGGGGGGACAGGAGTACAGAGCCACAGAAACTCATAGTAGGCATGGCCCCAGGCTGTCCCAGACCCTGACCAAGATAGTCTAAAATTCTGTTTGACTCCACCTGGCCCACACATGTCCAGTTCAGCCTCCCAGCATCCTTTCAGGCTCTCTGGTGTCCACAGGACCAGGTCCAACTTTTCTGAAACGCTAATCATTGGACACCCAACCTGTGTCCCTGTGGCTGGTGCAAGGAAAGGCAGGGAGGGCAAGACTGAGCTTCCTCACTGAGTGAACTCTGCTTCTCTGGCTATCTTAGCTGATTTGACCTGATCTCCTTCTCCTCCAGCACACCCCCACCCTAGGTGTCTAGCAACCCCACACCACACAGGTTTCATATTTATAAATACCCAGCCAACAATAGATCATCACTGTCAAAACTAAGAGGACATTTTTTTTACCCCCTCAGGACAAGAACAGTTGAGACAGGTATAAATTTAGTTATAACCCTCTCTAGAACAGAGAGGAAGTAGGGCGGAGCATTTGCAAAGCACCCAAAAGCTATTGAACTGTTACTTCTGAGATATATTATTTATAGCAGTCTAACACTCTCCTCTGTGCCTAGAATGGAAAGGACTCAGCCCTGAGCTGTTTGAAGCAAAGGTTCACAAGATGAAAGCCTTAGTTCAAGCAAGGGTTGGGTGGCTTTCTGTCATCAGAGACAAGGGACAAGTCCACAAGGCCCAGACCCAGAGGCAGACCTAGAGCTGAGACAGCCATGGAGAATACAGTGGCCCTGAACAGACAGTGGGAAATTAAACCAAGAGAGGCAGACGGAGGGCGTCACAGAAATAGAGACCTGGTCAGCAAGCCAGGGAATTTAAAGGAAACCTGGGAGGAGGAGTGACAAAGGAAAGGAGAGAATTTAGGTCACAAAAGAAACAATGAAACAATTTATATATATTTATATATATGTATGTATATACACTTTTTTTTTTTTTTTGAGGAAAGGTGCAGGCAGGAGTGAAGGCAAGTAGGCAGACAAGAAACAAGAAGAGGAAGGACTTTATATTCTTTTTTCTTTTTTCAGTTGTTCATCTTGGTTTTGTCTCCCAGTCCCAGGTCTCATCTAGGTCCTTGGGATGCACTATGTCCAGTCCAATGGCCTTACCCACTAGGCCACCAGGGTGTGACTAAATACTTTTTTTTTTAAAGTCAAATATTATAAACCCTTATAACTCCCTGCCTCGACTCTTCTCTCTACCTGGGAAGGCTTCCCCCTCAAGAAGCAGCCATCTCTAATTTTTGACTGTTTCTTCTAATATTTACCAGTTTCCATATCTATTCTATAGTACATATGTATGGCTAACTTCTAATTCATTCATTTTTAACATCATCATCTCTTTACTTCCAACTCAAGTAAATGAGGATTTAGCTCTTCTTTCACTTTCTGTTCTGCAGACCCTCCCATCCTTCCCATCTAGGTTTTGAATATTTTAATAAGTCAAGACTCAGTGCTTGCATGATGTCTGTGTATTATATTGTACTATCCTTTCTTTTTAGTTGTTCTGTAGTAAATAAATGCCCTTTTATCATTGTTTTTGTTTGCTTACGGAATCAATGGGGTACAAAGCCTTCGAGCACACCCCATTCTGAAGAGAAGACAGTGGACTGAGTTAGATGGAGGAAAGGACAGGCAAAGACACCCTTTGGAAAGAGTGGCTCAAAATCACAGAACTGAAAAGACCTTTGACCCCAGGGATGACGGAGCCGGTGGAGTGTGTGAGGGCCAGGGCGCCAGTCTCTCCAGCAGAACTCATGCTTCTGGGCTGTGACTCCCTGAACACGGCCGTATGTGCTGTCTGAGGGAGTCATGTGCAGTTTTGCAGCCAGCGCACTTAGTTTTCCTCAGTTTCTCTAGGAGGCCCAAGACATTACTCCAGCTGCCACTGCTGTTCTCACTTTTCTCCAAAGCTCGCTCTTTTGGGGTATGTGTTGCTATTTTTAATCAATTAGGATAAAAGCTTTAGTTGATTGCTAATATGCCATTAACCCATCTAATTTACCACCAGCTAATCTTTCATTAAAGGAGAGTGATTCTGGGGCATGAGGCCATCGACCGATCTTCGGGCCAGAGTGGTAATAGCCACTGATAATCAGATGGACATCAGGAAGGAAGACTGTAAGGGTCTGCATGGCTGTGAGACATTCCCTTTACATGGCATTTCCTGTTTCCCTGCCCAAAGGCACCCACACATTCAACTGTGTCATGATCATGAAGCCCCTGCCCCATACCCTGCTGCTGGCCAAGCATCCAGGCTTGGAAACCCAGCTCCTCTCCTCGGAACCTTCTAAGTGTTTTTTCCCACCGCATCCCTTCAGCAATCCCTTTGTCTGCCTTTTAGAGCTACATCTCCAAGCACATGCACATTAGGGATGACTAGCCTTATGTTCAGCAAGCTGGATAACCCTCATGATGCCAGGTCTCTGGCACCAGGCTGCCCTGCAGCTCTGTGCCACCTTGCTCCTGTTGAATTGGAAACAGGTAGACAGCATAAATGACCATAATCTCCATATGTCCTAACCATGTCTCTGCTGTGTGACTGGTCCCACGTATGGTCTCTGTGCTTCCATTACCATATATCAGGAAGTACATAATATCAGATGATCCTATTATTGGTGATATTTTGTGTAGGAACTTGATTTAGGGGTGTCTTCATATTTCTCCACTGTTCAGGAAACTTTTCCCTTTGTAATTACTAAGTTACCTAAGGGGTGATGCTTTGAGACTGTAGAAGACCCTATTCTCTTGCCCAACAGTTTTAGCATCTGTGATGATCTTTACCTGAATAGTTACTGCTGCAAAAAAGTGATTTTTAACTATGTCATTCACTCATTCATATCAGCTGACATTCTGTCAAGGAAAAACCCTCCCACCTTTTTTTAATATCAGTGGATTTCGATTGTTTTTCAATGTGTGATCATCTAGTAGCTTTGGAAAAAGAGATGTTGTATTTGAGGGTTTCTTGCTTGTAGACGGCAAGACTGAAGAAGCACAACCTGTTAGAAGGCTGGTGTAGAAATCCAAATGAGAGATGCTGGTAACTTGGACTAGGTGATGGAATAGTGGGGTGGCCAAACCCAAGCTTTGTTTTGAAGATGGGGCTTCCAAATTTGAAGAAGGTTGTGAAGGATGACTCCAAGAATTTTTGTCTTGAATCCAAAACTGCAGTTGTCTCTGACTAAGATGGTGAAGATGATGGAGTGGGAAATTAGGCATTCTGACATCCCACAAATCTCATATCGTGAGCCACCTGCCCCTCCTCCATTGACTAAGAGAGTGCAGACTCTCCAAGTATGCCCCCTTAGAGGCAGGGAGAAAAGTGGGCACAGGGTAGCATGAGAAAAGAACTCTCAGTTTTATTCAAATGTTCTGCCTAATTGCCAACCACCCTTGACCATGACAGTTCTTACACCTTCTTCACTGCCAACCCCTCTAAATCACTCACCATTTGCTGTTTTTCATGTCTAACCTTTCCAGAAGAGTTCTACTCTACTGGATGACTCAGTTTGTTCCTCCACCACAGCCTCTGTTTCCCCAATGCCCCAGGCACTCCAAGGGGCTCCTCCCACACCTTTCCTCTCTGCCTCCTGGTCTGTTCCTCTCTGCCAGACCTCCTCCCCATTCATGGTGACTTTCTCTCTTGAGTCTGGAGCCTTCTGTCTGGCTTCCCTTTGAGTCCTCATGGCACTCAGACATCTCTGAACCTCACGGTAAGCCTGATTTGAGTTGTTCCCCTTGTGTTCACGTGCCTCATGAAAATTAGAGTTCCAACCTTTCATGGCCATTCCATGACATGTCGAGAATCTTCCATGACTTCTGAGTACACTGAGGAACTCTGTAACTCAATCCACATCAGTTACTCTCCCTGGGAATTCTAATTATAAATATGCTCTCACATTACTGGTCCCTGGATGCCAGCTTACGGACCAGTGTTGGTCTAATTGCATGAGAGTCTCCCACAGCCCAGCACCACATGGATCCAGGGTGAGGATGGGACTCAGTATTTAGAAAAGGATCGAGTACGTTAGCAGTTTCATCTCCAGGCAGGTCTGGGGGACAGTGCTTTAAATGTCAGAAAGGAGTGTACTCTAGCCCCAGAGAGGTTCTCCTGCTTCTTACTTTAAGCAGAATAATTCTTACAGCCTACAATCTACAGAGAATCCAGTCAGTCTGTCACACATACTGCATTGGACAAAATTTACTTGGGGAGAAGAGAAGAAAAAGAACCTTCCAGAACTCAGAGTCTACTCTTAGGAGACAAGACAGTCACAAATGAAAAACATTTAGAAGCCTGTACAGAACAGATACAAATGAATGTATATTAATATTCTACACACAAAGCAAGTGTGGCTGGCAGGCAAAATCGAGGTGGAGAAAAGCTAAATGTGTGAAGGAGAAGGGAACATTAAAGGCTCCAGGTTGGGAAGAAGTTCATGTTTACATTCCAATCTATTGGCCCATCTGCTTCTGTCACTTAATATGGGACCATTCTCCAGAGAGAGGTACCCAGACTGGGCATACAGCTGTGAGGCTCTAACAGGGATGCTTCCCGTGGCATCTCTTGGCAGCAAAACTAGCTCACTGTCGACATTGGCCAGATGCTGGGAATATCTAACACAGATACCTTCACAAGGTCTAGCTCCTGCCCTCAAGTCTGCAGCCACTGGTTTTAAGCCACCAGGTTGGGAGTTCTGTGGAAACCCATCCAGATGATAACCGCAAAGGCCGACAGGCCAGAGTGGAGCTGTTGACAAGTGAGACTTCTCTGTCCATGCACGCTCTGCAGCGGAAGGCTGTGTCCCTTTTCCCATCGTGCATTTCCTTTTCCTAAACTGACCTTCACTGCTTCCCAGCCCACATCCAGTAGTGCTTGTCATCCCTACCCCCACAACTTGTCCAAGAGACAGGGGGTTTTGCTATCATGAAGTACTCTGTAGTTATGCTTGAACAAGGATCTGTGTCTACAAGGAGAGGGGGCCTCGTCCCCAAGGAGCCACCAGCAGCAGTCTCTACGCGCAGACCTCCAGGCCCCACTCACAGTGCTTCCATGCATGTGCATTTGCTGTTATCCAGTATTCCCAAACTTGTCTGCTTAGCAGATTCCTCTAGGATGCTTGTTAAACATACAAATTATGGGGCCCCCAAACTATAACTGTTGAATCAGAAACTTTGGAAGAGAGGCTTCTATAAAGTCCAATTCCTTGGACAAGATAAACTTGGGAGAGTTCTCTAGGCCACACACCCTCTCTTACCCACAGGGGACTGAACTCATGCCTCTGCTAGGACCCCTGATGCCTGAGCGGGACTGAGAACTGCATTCTGGTGCAGGGGGAGGAGGGGAGCACTGTTCTTCTGTCTCAAGACCGATAGTGATAACAATAATGACTAACCTTTACAAGACACTCTGTTTCATTATTATTGTCATCTCCTACAACCCTCCCAATGACCTAACGAAGTGCGTGATTCCATTGTCTCTGTTTATTCAGATGGGGGGAGGAAGAAGGGAAGATAATGACTTGTCTGGAAGCACATGCAGCCAGCAACTGGCAGTCAGGCTGGAGATCAGGATTCTGACTGCCGAGTTCCCACTCTTCTCCATTACCCATCACTGATCCACATGCTGAACTAGCTACACACTCTGCTTGTGAGCAGATCAGCCCAGTTCAAACCACCACTTCCTCCATAAAAGGGAGAAGAGAGGAGGGAGTTGAATTTGATCTTACCATCCCAGCAGGCCTGTGAACGCAGAGTGATGTTAAGGGAAAAGGCCACTAATCCCCCTCGTATTGGTCCTCAGGTACTGGAACTCCCTGAGCAACCTGGTGGCATCCTTGCTGAATTCCGTGCGCTCTATCGCCTCCCTGCTGCTGCTGCTTTTCCTCTTCATCATCATCTTCTCCCTCCTGGGGATGCAGCTCTTTGGAGGAAAGTTCAACTTTGATGAGATGCAGACCCGGAGGAGCACATTCGATAACTTTCCCCAGTCCCTCCTCACCGTGTTTCAGGTACAGACTCTTCTCTGCTGGGATCATGGCCAGGAGGGTGGCTGAGTGGTGGGGGAGGTAAGAGGGGAGAAGGAGCCTTGAAAAGGTGGTGGGAAGCTTCATCCTTCACAGGGCAGACAAAACCAGCTTAGATTAGTCATTGAGGGTCCCTGGCCCCAAAGAGTCTTGAGTGGTTTCTATACAGTCCCCTACTCAGCAATCCATGGAAATCTACTGATAGGCAAACCATGGAAAATAACATTCTGAGTGAGTAGTTTAGAACTATCTCTCAGTCTTGGAAAGCTTTAACCAAGAAGTTCTACTTGAAAGCCCAAAATATAAACAAAGAAAAAGCAGATTGCTCTTGTTAGGGAAGGAGAGCATGATACATTTCTGCCTTTCATACCATGCATGCCAGCTCCTAGAAAAAAATATATAACTAGCCCATCAAATGGGTACTTTTATGTATGTTTTGGCTTAGAGAAAAACTAAAGAAGTACTGCTTTAAAAGTAGATTGAGCCCAGATAAAAATGAATGATATGTGCCAAAGTCTTGAAGATGGTACACACACCATGAATGTTAGGGAAAGCTAGGACAGTCTGTCACTCTCTCAAGGAGCACATTCATATCTGTGTTGGGACCCTGATGATTTAATCCAAGGAATGGCTCTAAGGTGGCCATGTCCTGTATGGGACGTGGGCAGTGCGGAATATTTTAACCAGAAGTCATTTCAATCGCTCATCAAGTAATATTATGCTGGTAGCCAGGTACTTTGTCTAAGGATCAGGTCAGATTTTCCCAACAGTAACTCAGAACCCCTGGGAGGAGAACTGGGGGGTCAGGAGGAGGGAAAGAGGTGGACAAAGAGATGTCAGAGATTTGTGTTAACATAGTGGGGCAGGGCAGGGGCGTTTTGGGGTTTGCTGTTGGTCTAACGCTGTGTCCCTTATTGGTGGGAATGTGTCATTCAGATCCTGACCGGGGAGGACTGGAATTCGGTGATGTATGATGGGATCATGGCTTATGGCGGCCCCTCTTTTCCAGGGATGTTAGTCTGTATTTACTTCATCATCCTCTTCATCTGTGGAAACTGTATCCTTTGTTCCTGCCCCCGCACCCGTGCTGCCCCGTACCCGCTAGCCTGCCGAATAGGTGCGCCCAGTGGGTCCTGTCTTGGGCCCGAAAATTCTGGTTGCCCACCCACAGGGCCCCCCAGGCAAGCGGGGGGGGGGGCGGTCTGCGCTCTGGGGGAGAAAACACCTCCCAGCCCTAGACGCCTGAGCTGTGGAGGTGTGTCTTGGGGGACGCGCAGAGCTTTGAAATAGGCGGGGATGTAACCTCATCTTCCAGAGCGCCACTGGGCTGCAGAGTTGCCTTAGGCAGGAGGCGTGTTCTCAGTCTGGCGAACCCTGGTGTGCACACGCGCAGCCACGCCGTCGACCCCGACGTGAGCGCCCCTAGCGTTGGGCCCCTAGCGTTGGGCCCCTGTCGACCCTGGGCGGCTGCGGCCGCTGGAGGTAGATGGCCCTAACGTTGAAACGACCTTCCGCTCTCCTGCCCGCCTTCTGGTCAGTGCCCTTGCCTCTGAAGTCACACTCCCAGACTTTCATCGTGGACAGAGCTGCGCAGGCTTTCCCAAGATGCCCCTGGAGAGGGCAGCTTGCCCGGGTCTTTAAGCTGCAGCTCCTTTCTCGGGGTCGCCTGGTCACAACCTCATGAGGGTTGTGTGCCCAGGGAGGTTGAAGGGCAGAAGCCACTCCGGCCCGAGTCCCCGTTTAAATCACAGGCTAATAATGCAGTGCAGAAAGCATGACTGTTGACACAACTGGGTTCTCATTTCATCAACGGGATGACCTCGGGCAGACTAAAGGCTCCCTCAGCGTCTGAGGAATCGGATGAAAAAATAATAGTAACGCCTACTTATCGGGTTATTGTGACTTTGAATGGGACCATGTGCAAAGCCCCTATTGCAGTGTGGGGGTCTGAGGGCGAGGTGTCCAGGAGCCTCCTTGGACGGCCCTTCTCTCCCCCAGGACTGAAGTTCCCCTATATGGGAAATGGGGCAGATGTACGATGCCTGGGGTGGAGGTCAGACTTAGTGGAAGACCCCTTTCCACCACACTTTCTTTGATTCTGCAGTGCTCTAACCCACCATGTTTCTTCTCAAGGTTGGCGGGGAGGGGGGCAGGAGGAGGAAAGGGCAAACAGCCACTTTAGTTTGAAATTCCCAAGCTTTGGTCACCTCCAGCTGCCC